>CABFKC020000033.1:80962-130508 GCA_901699155.2 Streptopelia turtur
AACCAAGGCAGAAAAGGAGTATTTTTAAATTCCATGTACAGATGTTGGAACTTACCAAAAATCTACATAAAAATAATGTTAAAACATCTATATAGATTTCTGTATCTTTTTCCATGTGTGTTGCTGGAACGTTGCGCTGCCTGGAAGAACGAGAGGGCACGGCTGAGAAGGCCCTGGACGCCCCGTCCCGCCCCAGCGCGGCTGCGTCTCCGTCCGCCGCCTCCTACACCCCGGAGACCCCGCGCGCCGGTGCCTCACGGCAGCCACGGTGCCTCACGGTGCCTCCCGGCAGTCACGGTGCCTCACGGTGCCTCACGACAGTCACGGTGCCTCACAACAGTCACGGTGCCTCACGGTGCCTCACAGCAGCCACGGTGCCTCACGACAGTCACGGTGCCTCACGGTGCCTCACGACAGTCACGGTGCCTCACGGTGCCTCACGGTGCCTCACAGCAGCCACGGTGCCTCACGGTGCCTCACGACAGTCACGGTGGCTCACAACAGTCACGGTGCCTCACGGCAGCCACTGTGCCTCACGGTGCCTCACGGCAGCCACTGTGCCTCATGGCAGCCACAGTGCCTCACGGCAGTCACGGTGCAGTCACGGTGCCTCACGGCAGTCACGGTGCCTCACGGTGCCTCATGGCAGTCATGGTGCCTCACGGCAGTCACGGTGCCTCCCGGCAGCCACGGTGCCTCACGCAGCCACGGTGCCTCACAGTGCCTCATGGCAGTCATGGTGCCTCATGGCAGTCACGGTGCCTCCCGGCAGCCACGGTGCCTCACGCAGCCACGGTGCCTCACAGTGCCTCATGGCAGTCATGGTGCCTCACGGCAGTCACGGTGCCTCACAACAGTCATGGTGCCTCCTGGCAGCCACGGTGCCTCACGGTGCCTCACGGTGCCTCCCGGCAGCCACGGTGCCTCACGGTGCCTCACGGTGCCTCCCGGCAGCCACGGTGCCTCACGCAGCCACGGTGCCTCACGGTGCCTCATGGCAGTCATGGTGCCTCACGGCAGTCACGGTGCCTCCTGGCAGCCACGGTGCCTCACGGTGCCTCACGGTGCCTCCCGGCAGTCACGGTGCCTCACGGCAGCCACGGTGCCTCACGCAGTCACGGTGCCTCACGCAGTCACGGTGCCTCACGGCAGCCACGGTGCCTCCCGGCAGTCACGGTGCCTCACGGCAGTCATGGTGCCTCACGCAGTCACGGTGCCTCACGGCAGCCACGGTGCCTCACGGTGCCTCACGGCAGCCACGGTGCCTCACGGTGCCTCACGGTGCCTCACGCAGCCACGGTGCCTCACGGTGCCTCACGGTGCCTCACGCAGTCACGGTGCCTCACGGCAGCCACGGTGCAGTCACGGTGCCTCACGCAGTCACGGTGCCTCACGCAGCCACGGTGCCTCCCGGCAGTCACGGTGCCTCCCGGCAGTCACGGTGCCTCACGCAGCCACGGTGCCTCACGCAGTCATGGTGCCTCACGCAGCCACGGTGCCTCACGCAGTCACAGCTCACCAGTAGGGACACCAGAACCACCCCAGGGCTGCGTTAACAGCTCTGAGCGGAGCACCACACGCTGCCCGTCACGGCTGTTACTCTGAGAACCAGGGCAGGCGGTGAGGCCTGAACCCCGGCGCCATCGCTGGTTACTGCCAGACCGTCGCGACCTCCGCGTTACAGACGCTGGCTGAACCGCCTCAGGACACGAACCCCACAGGTTCACCCCGAGAGATGAGGAACACACGTTGTTCTCGGGAAAGTGAGCTTTCCGCGAGTATGTCTGAGAGAACGGCCCTCTGGAAACGGTCCGTACGTGGGTCGGCCCTATCATCACGGCCTTTACCCAGAGAGACTGGCCAAGATAAAACGAGAAACTGTTCCTTGTGTACAATAAAGCGGGAAAAACCAGCTGTAACACAGGCAGAAGGAAACCAGCATCCGGCCGGACGGAAACGGAGGTACCAGCCAGGAGCAGCAGCCCCGCTGGGCTCTGAGCTCCGCACCCCGCTGGGCTCCGCACCCCGCTGAGCTCCACACCCCCCTGAGCTCCGCACCCCCCTGAGCTCCGCACCCCGCTGGGCTCTGAGCTCCGCACCCCGCTGGGCTCTGAGCTCCGCACCCCGCTGGCTCCGCACCCCCGCTGAGCTCCGCACCCCCCTGAGCTCCGCACCCCGCTGGGCTCTGAGCTCCGCACCCCCGCTGGGCTCCGCACCCCGCTGAGCTCCGTACCCCGCTGGGCTCTGAGCTCCGCACCCCGCTGGGCTCCGCACCCCGCTGAGCTCCGTACCCCGCTGGGCTCTGAGCTCCGCACCCCGCTGGCTCCGCACCCCCCTGGGCTCCGCACCCTGCTGGGCTCCGCAACCCCCTGAGCTCCGCACCCCCGCTGAGCTGAGCTCCGCACCCCGCTGGGCTCCGCACCCCCCTAAGCTCCGCACCCCGCTGAGCTCCGCACCCCGCTGGGCTCCGCACCCCCGCTGGGCTCCGCACCCCTGCTGGGCTGAGCTCCGCACCCCGCTGGGCTCCGCACCCCCCTGAGCTCCGCACCCCTGCTGGGCTGAGCTCCGCACCCCACTGGGCTCCGCACCCCGCTGGCTCCGCACCCCCCTGAGCTCCGCACCCCCTGCTGAGCTCCGCACCCCGCTGGTCTCCGCACCCCACTGGGCTCTGAGCTCCGCACCCCACTGGGCTCCCGCACCCCACTGAGCTCCGCACCCCTGGCACCCCCGCTGAGCTCCGCACCCCGCTGGGCTCCGCACCCCGCTGGGCTCTGCACCCGCGCTGGGCTCCGCACCCCGCTGAGCTCCGCACCCCCCTGAGCTCTGCACCCCGCTGAGCTCCGCTCCCCGCTGGGCTCCACACTCCGCTGGGCTCCGCACCCCGCTGAGCTCTGCACCCCGCTGGGCTCCGCACCCCGCTGGGCTCCGCACCCCTGGCACCCCCGCTGAGCTCCGCACTCCCACTGGGCTCCGCACCCCGCTGGGCTCCACACCCCGCTGGGCTCCACACCCCACTGGGCTCTGCACCCCCACAGAGCTCCGCACCCCGCTGGGCTCCGCACCCCGACTGGGCTGAGCTCCGCACCCCGAATGTGGGGGACGGTTCGAGCTGTCAGCTGGGCTCCGCACCCCAGAGCCCGGGCAGCCGGGGGGGCACAGCGCCCAGGGCTTTAATACTGTCACTGAGGTGATGCGGACACAGATGCACAAGTGCAGACTTGGACGGTCACCTGGGTGCTCAAGCACCCCAGCACTCCTGAGTCTTAACCCAGGCTGAGTTATCATCTGCAGCTGCAATTCTTTGCTCCTGCAAACGCGGCACAAGGCAGACCCTGAGCAATGGGTGTTACCCACTTACAGCGGGTGACAGAGGCCAGAACGTCCACCCACGTTCTACCACCGCTCTACTCCAGCGCACAAAACTGGAGGAAAACCAGGCATGCTTGTCACACACCATTCCCAGCAAATCAGCCATCACTACAGCACCATGCAAACATCCTACCCAAAACTGAACCTGGCGAGTTTGGAGGTCTCATTCTAGAACAGACAAAATAGGACATGGCTTTCAAGCAGCAAGAAGCTGAAGTCCTCGGGGCTGATTCCACAAGGAGGCAAAGGGGAACCCTCGAGAACCGTGCTGGGAAGCAAGTGGGACAAAGACAAGTCCTCTGGCCACGAGCTTACCTGAGTTGTTTCTGTCATCTACGTATCTGAGGTCGTCAGCTGCATCAGGTGACTGGAAGAGAACAGGAGACGTGAGCATCCACGCGTGCCGCCCGCCCGCCCGTGTCCAGCGCCCCGCGAGGGCGCCCTGCGCTCCCGGCGCTGGCCCCGCGGCAGCTGGGGCGCGGCGCTCGGCGGTGCCGGGACACGGCGTTGGCGCAGCCCGGTGCCCGAGCCGCGCGCAGCCCAGCGGAGCTGCCCTCACACTGTGCGTGGGGAGATCGGGAGGGACAGGGAAGGCAGAAAGGTAAAGCCTCTAGAAAACGAGCAGAAACACGGAGGAGAGCAGACAAGAGCTACATTTCCTGGACAGTCCCGGACCCTAATTCTGCAGCTGCTCTGTTCCCAGACCCAGCTTCTCACATCCAGTCAACCTCCTTGTGTTCAGGTCTGTGTAGAGGACACAGGACAGGTAGCATGAAACCACAGAATGGTAACCCAACCCTGCCAAGTCCACCACTAACCCATGTCCCTCAGGGCCACTACACGTCTCTTAACGCCTTCCAGGACGGTGACTCGAGCAGCCACATCCCAGCAGACAGCAGGGACAGCTGGAGATGTGGACAAGGGACAACCAGGAGCCTCCACCAGCTCCTGCTGATTTTCAGCCTTCACCAAACGAACACCGTTCCAACAACCAGTGCCGTCTGTAGCTCATCAGACCGGGGCAGCACCACGAGAAAACAACATTGTTCACAGTCATGAACTTGAGGTGGCCTGAAAATCAGCGCTACTCTGCAGACACGTCCAAGTGTCCCATGCCCTACTTGTTTAGCTGAGAGTTTAATCTCGCTGTACAAAGTGCTTCAAGGATAGAAAGGTCAAAGCATTGCTGAGGTATTCTGTTTACTTCAAAAGTGGCGGCATTTGTTACTTCTGCTGCTCTTTCTGGTTTCGTACACAATACACTGAGCTGAACGCTTCCTGAGCTGCACAAACATACGGGCAGGGTCTCAGGAGAGCTCAGCACTCAGCAGGTTCAATAATGCCCAACTCGGCCCAAAGTTCTGGCCACTGCTGAGCAGGGGCCGTCTTGCTCAGCTCAAGAGCACAAGCGAGGGCTCGCTGTGACTTCCTTCAGCTGCAGAGTAGAGAATGGCAGCTCTGTAGACGTCTATGGAAAGCATCAGGGCAGGTTCATGGCTGTGAGAGCAAGAAGCCCTAATTCCCAGATAAACGGCCTGTTTTGTGCCAACAGCAAAACTGGAGGAGGCAGGAGAGAGGGGGAGGTGGTGTCAGCCTGTTCAGAGCTTTGGAAATGCAGGTCTGGTAGAAGAGACGCTGTCCGTGCGGAGCTGAACAGGGGCTGCGGTGCCGCGGCGCGCTGCTCTGCGCCACCCGAGGCGGGCGGACTCCGTGCCCAGGAAACACCGGCTCCGGCTGCGGCCCAGGCACGGAGGGAGCGCCGCAGGGCCCGGAGACGCAGCCTCCTCCGGAGGCGCCTTCTCGGCTGCGAACAGCCCGCGGGGCGCCGTGGCCGCGGCAGAACCTGGGGACACTTGGTGGTCTGGAGCGCGAGCGGCTGGTCCTCGGACTCGCTGGGTGCAGAACCCAGACGGGGCACAGCCCAAAAGGGAGCGACTCGCGGAGGAAAACGTGCGTGAGCACCACGGGCTGGGTGACACCGTTACCAAAGGAGTCAGCCAGCAATACGCACCAAATAATGCCCGAGAATCCGCCAACGGCAGCTCTGGCTTTGGGGACGACCCCTTGGCGCTGGGATCTTTGGTCAGTGCTTTCTCGCTCTGCACACACCCCACGCACCTGACGGCAGCTGCCTGCTCCCTTGTCTGTGTAAACCAACCTAAAGAAACCACTACAGACACACCATATCTGCTCAGATCCGCTGTCACGAGTGCAGTCGGTGAACGAGCGGCCCAGAGAACAGCAGGAAGGCAGCTCCGCCCTGAGCGGGCGCGGGGGGCGGACACGGCCACCCCACAGGTCCCCGTCAACCTCAGCTGCTCTGCGGTTCTGTGGCAAAGCAGCTTCAATGAAGTGAGGTTCTTTTAGGCTGGAGAACCACGGTGCTCGCCCTCGAAACCTGCTGTTCTCTTACCGCGCCATTACTTCACAGTGCACCTGCAGCAGGTACAACGTGAGGATGCCAGCACAGCTGCTGTGTGGGCAGGACACCGGCTACAGTCCGGTTTGAAGGGAACATTTGCTCCAATTTGCAATTTGCTGGCAATCATTTCTATAGTCTTTTCTTCCCTTTCAGTTCTCATCTTTCACTTAGAAGTGTTTCAGGATCAATTAAGGTGAAGATGTAGCTGCTTTCTGTCTGCACAGGTTTTGTAATGAACTTTAACACCATGCGGACCACCTGTGTCAGGACCCCGCGCAGCCCTGGCGTGCACGGCCCGCGCAGCCGGCGCCCGGCATGCACCCGGTACCTGCATCTCGTAAACAGGTTTGGAGGAAGGAATAGCGGCAAATTCCCGGTAGTCAAACTTCTTTTCAGACATGGACTAGAAGGGACAGCAAAAGAGAAGAAACAGAGAAGAGAGAGTAAGGGGAGAGAAATGGACGGAAACCAGCGGCGAGCGGAGGCGCTGGGGCAGAGACAGAGCGGGCGCAGAGCGTCACCCCAGTGCCGGAGCCCCGGACGCGGCCGCTGGAGACGAGGCGGCTCTGGATGGGGCCTCTGAGCTGCTCTGGTGCCAGGACGGGGCTTCCGAGTGGCGTTTTACTGCGGCACATGATGCGTTCTCTGCACACGCACACCACGCCAGCCAGGAAACCTGCCTTCATGGGAACATCAGTGGGCAAGGTGTCCAGTGTGACCCTGGGCAAGACCAGGTCCCCTCGTCTGTCCTACTGATCTGACAGTTCTCTGCAGCAGTGTCCTGTGTATTTATACAGTGCTGAGAAACAGGAACACGCTGATTTCAGCTGACGTTCTCAGCTTTATGCTGCTGAGGAGAAAAGGGGCCAAAGTCTCGGCGTTGAAAAGCTTTCTGAACGCAGAGATGGAGTAAACGAACCAAGAAACGGATGAAATAATAAAACACAGGAACAGAAGCTACATCGTAGCTGTAAAAAAGGGGGGTGCCTCTAGCAATGGGTCCGACAGAGCTCCGTCCGCCGCGCCTCCTCACAATGCTGTAGATCGCGCGGGCGGACCTGCCTCCAGTATCCAAGCAGGGCTCCCGCGGCCCCACGCGCCGTCCGCACCCACGCGGAGCAACCGAGAAACCCCGGGATTGCAGCAGAGAGCAAAGCAAGCAGAGGTGTCATACCAGCCTGCCCGGGGAAGTGACGTTCCTGGGACTGCAATCTGCAAAAGATGACAGAGAAGCACTTTTGAGTGAGGGCTGTATTAAACGCGACACCTCCCCACATCTGCCCCTGCCATTTAGCAGAATTTCAGCGTCATAGGAGCTCAGAATGACACTGCCTTCCAACAACAAATGCCTCTCTCCTCCTTTCTAGTCATGACGCTGGTTTTATTTCTGCTCTGGTTCCCTAGAGCCACCCCCAGATGATGTGTCACATTTCTAGATTGGTCCTGTCACAGTATCACAGTATCACAGTCTGTTTGGGGTTGGAAGGGATCTCAGAAGCTCACCCAGTGCAATCCCCCCATGGAGCAGGAACACCCAGCTGAGGTTCCACAGGAAGGTGTCCAGGGGTTGGAATGTCTGCAGAGAAGGAGACTCCACAACCCCCTGGGCAGCCTGTTCCAGGCTCTGACACCCTCACCATGAAGAAGTTTCTTCTCAAATTTAAGTGGAACCTCTTGTGTTCCAGCTTGATCCCATTACCCCTTGTCCTATCATTGTTTGCCACCCAGAAGAGCCTGGCTCCATCCACCTGACACTCACCCTTTATATATTTATAAACATTAATAAGGTCACCCCTCAGTGTCCTCTTGTCCAGCTCCAGAGCCCCAGCTCCCTCAGCCTTTCCTCACACGGGAGTTGCTCCACTCCCTCCAGCATCTTGGTGGCTGCGCTGGACTCTCTCCAGCAGTTCCCTGTCCTGCTGGAACTGAGGGGCCACAACTGGACACAAGATTCCAGGTGTGGTCTCCCCAGGGCAGAGCAGAGGGGCAGGAGAACCTCTCTGACCCACTGACCACCCCCTTCTAACCCACCCCAGGTCCCATTGGCTTCCTGGCCACAAGGGCCCAGTGCTGGCTCATGGTGACCCTGCTGTCCCCAGGACCCCCAGGTCCCTTTCCCCTACGCTGCTCTCTAATAGGTCATTCCCCAGCCTATACTGGAACCTGGGGCTGTTCCTGCCCAGACGCAGGACTCTACACTCGCCCTTATTAGATCTCATCACTGATGTCGCGGGCCCAGGGGACTGTCCCGCCCCGGCTAAGGAGGAAGCTGCTCCCAGCAGGTTCAGCGGGAGGAGCGTTCGCGTTTCCCGGGGCAGACGGCGCGCGGTACCTTCCAGCGGCGTTGGCGACGGGGTGGGAACCGGCGAGGGCGACTCTGCCAGCTGCTCCAGCGTGCTGCGCTTCTTCCCCTCCTTGGACTTGGCGATCACCATTTGGGCTTTAAGAGCATCCTGTTCGAGTGACTTCATCCTGCCTCAGAAACGAGGGAGAAAACCCATCAGGCCTTGCCTTCTGTCTCAGAGATCAGGCCTTCTGCGCCCAGAGCGCAGCCAGAGGCTGAGCGCACAAAGGCAGAGCTCAGGCCCAGCTCCCTGCGGCACACAGGCTTCCAAAGCACAACCAGAGCAGCTGGGTTTGCTGTCCTCCTGAAACGTGTGCCGCCGTATGTGTTGAAGAGACAGAGCCTGGAGCCAAGATCAACGCACTGAGACGCTGCAGGACATTCCAGGGGTGCCGCACACGACGGGAGAGCAACCCGAACTGGAAAGGAGCTGCAGGGGCTGGAACGAGGAGGATCAGCTCTGCGCTTCACTCTCCTCTGCGCTCTCAGTGCGTTGCTTCTTAACCCCCTTCAGCCACCGCGCGAGCACAAAACAGCTCTGGAAAGGTGGGCTGAGCCCCCAGGAGCGTCTGCGCCCTTCTCCCAGCCAAACGGCCCCGCATCCCCCCGTTCTCACTGGGACAAAGCGGGCAGGCGGGGGGACCCCAGGGGAGCGAAACAGCAACACGGACGTTTCCTCCCTCCCCCGGCCGGCGCCGGGAGCACCGCGTCAGGACGAGCGCCGAGCATGCAGCTGCGGGGGCCGTGCACACCTGGATTGGCTTCCTGCCCCGGGGGCTCTGGAGGCGCGACTCTGCTCGGGGCTGCTCGTCTGAGCGGGCCTGGCCCCGCGAGCAGGTGCCCGCTGCCGGGACTGGTACAGCTTCCTGGCCAGATCCTGCTCGTACTGTTTAATACTGTCTTCAAGAGCTGAGGATCTGAGGAGGAGGAGGAGGAAGAGGAGAAGGAAGAGGAGGAAGAGGAAATGATGGTGATGAACATCGCAGCGGACAAGCGCAGGGAAAGAAAGAAACAGATACAGGAACATACCCTGGCAAGGACAAATATGGGTCTGATGTAGGGGCTGCCTGGATCAAACAGGCTCCTCTATCTGATCGTGCCCAGCTCCAGCTGCTGCAGAGGCAGGAGCCTCCAGAGGACAACCTGGGCTGATGTGCGCGGAGGCACCAGCCTGCAGAGCTGCAGCTGCCTCACCGGGAGAGCCCTGAGCACCCAGAGAACAGCTGGAGAGCACTGAGCACCCAGAGAACAGCTGGAGAGCCCTGAACACCCAGAGAACAGCTGGAGGGCACTGGAACACCCAGTGAACAGCTGGAGAGCCCTGAACACCCAGTGAACAGCTGGAGAGCACTGACCACCCAGAGAACAGCTGGAGAGCACTGAGCACCCATAGAACAGCTGGAGAGCCCTGAACACCCAGTGAACAGCTGGAGGGCACTGGAACACCCAGAGAACAGAGGGGAACGGCCCAGGAGGTACTTACAGAGCGTGTCTGCATGTGTGTGACACGGACTGAGGGCGCACAGGGCGTGAGTGAGTGTGCGGGCGGTGCGGACGCTGCGCAGCCTCCTGGGCACACTGCAGACTGTATCTGAGCCCCTGCTGGCACGCACCCTTGTCTGGCCACCAAAAAGGGGGAGCAAAATGGACAAGCACGTTCCCAAAGGCGTGTTTGCCACCGGCCCTGGAACACGTGCAACTGAAACAGTGTGTGTGTAGGAAAACTGGCACGCTGCAGCTCGCCCTTGCTGGCCACCGGCCCCTGGAGCGTGGGCCCTCCGGGCAGGACGCCAGCGCCGTGCGCCCACAACACTGCTCTAGCGGGGTCCCACAGGGCAGGGGGTGTGCGGGGAGGGGACACATCGCATGTCCTGGCACAGCACTGATGACACAGGGAGAAAAGGGAAAGCCCAAGAAGGTGCAAACTGATGGGGTCACGAGTGACAGCACACAGACCAGAGAACTGGAAAGAAGCAGAAGATAGAAAATTAGAAAGAAAGTAATAAAATCAGCGGCATGCACTTAAAGAAAACACAGGTTAGTGAGGCTGCAGCACCATGCGCAGGGCACGTGTTCCCTCCGGACACGGGACCCCAGCCCCGGCTGCCCCGGGTCACCGAGCTGCTCCAGCGCCCGCGGACGCGGATCCAACGGGACCAGATCACCTGGGAGACCTGCGGCAGCGGGGACAGCCCGTCCTCGCGCTACGAGCAGGGACACGTTATGACCAACTGACTCCTGCCAATGCCATAAGCAAGGCCCGAACTGAGCCGAGGAATCAGCCAACGCTCCTCTAAGAACTGAATAAAAAGCTCTGACTTGGTATCGGAAGCAAAACAGAGCTAAGGACCTGGTCTGCAGAACTTAATAGCACTGGATCTGGTAAACGAAAAGCCAGACAGCTGCAGTAGCTTCTCCTTGTCGTGTATTCTTCCCTCTAAAAACCTCTCTCTTCACTAGTTCATTTTCCATGAACGAAACGTGCTTGGGAGAGAAGAGATGGGAGGTTTGGAACGCAGTCGCCTCTGTCCTGCCCGCAGTGGACAAACCTCGACGCTCACCGACCCTTCCGCAGTGTGACAGCACATCTGCATTCCCCGCGCATTTCAACGAGATCCTCGCTACCCAAAGGCGTAGTCAGATGTGCAGCGATGTTCCAGGAGCAAACAATGCCATCACCTACAAAACATCCCGCAGCCTCCCCAGCACGTCTCCGATTTCATCTGCTGGCACCAGCACCAAGTTCACGGCAGAACAGACTCGCTGTGCATCGTGCACCGTGAGCCGTGTCCTCACAACGGCTTCGCTTTCAAAGGTTTGCACAGGCAACGTCATGTTTCTCCTCTCTACGCCCACCTGGAACAGCCTTTATGACAGCGTTCCTCAGATATGTTCATGCTCAGGAGGAATGGGAGCTGATGTCACCTCGTAAAATCTGCCCCATCGTGTGAGGAAACGCATGGGAAGTGGAGGTGCAAGGGCGAGAAAACCCTGCGCATCTAATTGTGAGGGGATGACAGATCAGTCTCTACCACCTCTCCAGGCACAGCGATGCTGATTTTCAGGACAAGCCCGACAGACAACTTCTGTTTTGCTGGATCGAATACAACAGCGGAGGTTGTTTCTTTAGGTGCAAAGCTGGAGCAGGAGCCCCGTGCGGATGTCGACTGCTGCTCACACAGCATGGCGCTGGGGCAGGTCTGAGCGCAGCCGGTGCTCAGAGCCTCCCCGGGGCACACGAGGCGCTGTCGCAGCCGTCTGTGCATCTGCAGCACGGGGGCCTCGGGGCCAGCCCAGGCCTGGCCACCCCGGCCACCGCTTCGAACACCACTGGGCTGCAGAGCCGCCACACGGCTTCCAGCCCCACAGCACAGGGCGGTGCTGCTGTTCTGGCAGGCGTTCACAAACTGTTCTATTTTGTAACACAGTTGTTCTTGGCTTAATGTGAAAATTGAGAACTTCCATCTGCAGATGCCACCACCTGAAAAGCTGTGATACGGAACCCATGGGAACAGCGTCAAGCGGAACAGGCGTGAGATGCCCAATACAGCAGCGCACGCGGTGGATCCGAGCAGACGGGACCGCAGGATGGGGAGCAGCCCCGGACCCCTGGCCCACGCAGCCTGCGGCGTGAGCCCCGTTAGCGGGGACACCGCTAATTACACACCCCGGGGACCTCGAGTCCCTCCGACCCCAGAGCTGCTCAAAGCAGGGCCGGCGGCAAAGGCCTGACGAACGTGCCACAAGACGGCGGGAGCCAAGCCAAGGCTGCGTGTGACAAACGGGCCTTCCCGTGACCTGCTCGGCGTCCTGACCTTGCAGGACGGTGACACTGAGGCTGCGATTCCGAGCACAGCGTCCCACTGAGGCAGAGCGCAGGACTCGGGCCCGGCAGGGAGCCGGAGCACACCAAGAAACTCCCGACGGGCAAAAGCCCTGGTGCCAGGAGCTCAGGTCCAGCTCTACATAAACCACAGGCAGATCCTTTAGAGGATCGGGTAGTGCTGGGAAGCTTTGTGCTCTCCAAAGCCCTCCATAACTAGTCAGTTCTGGCTGAGGATTCCACTATGTATTTCTTGCTCCTCTGAGCCCCCAGAAGGCGACAGCACCACTGTCACCACGGCCAAGCACAAGCGCTGGGACTGCCAAGCGGCACCAGAGCTCGAGGCGATGGCTCCAGCGCCCCATCCCGCCGGCGGGCACGGCCGAGCACCCGCAGCCCCGCTCCTCTGAGAGCTCCTGTTCCAGCCCCAAAGAGGCTGTTCCAGTGTCCTCCGAACGCCTCCTGCAGGAACATCATGGCAAGGAAACCGTAACTCGTTACAGGAGCAGCCTGACTGATTTTGAAGGAACTCTGCGACACAGTAAATGCCTGGACTGGCTCCGAGTCCTGCGTTCTGCGGCGGGAAGTTCTCTTTCTCCCAAACCAATTTTTCAATCACTCCTCCACAGCTGGTGAACCAGCTCGTGTGGACAGAACGTGTGGACAGAACGCCCTCATCTGCTGCTCCCTTGGCTCCAGCAGGTCTCCAGTCCAGCAACACGCGATATGAGAAACGCTCTTTCCGTCTTTCATTTTGGATGCGTCACCTTGCCGCTTGAATAGATACCATCTTTTTTCATGGGCTACAAAGGGGCGGGAAGCTGCCTGCTGAGAGGAAGGAATGCATTCACCGTCGCACCAAGGCGCTGAAGTTGGGTTTGTGATAACACTGCACTGGCTGTGCAGCAGCGCTGGCAGCAGCCGCCTCGCCACGCAGCCGCCAGCAGCAGACGAGCTCAGCCCGGCGGCAGACGCTGGGCACCGCTTAAACGGACGCTGCACAACCTCCCCTAACACCTGACCTAGGAAGGCTTGTTCAGTCCCTGCTTTTAATGCCACAAAACCCAAGACATGCAGCCGGTGCTCCTCCTGACCTGCCTAGTGAAGAGAACAGAGAAGGCCCTTTGTCTCACCGTGCCGCCCTCCACATGGCTCGCTTCTCCGCCTCCAGAGCACGCCGTTCTGCTGGAGAAAGCTCCTTCTCCTGGCCGCTCAGCAGCTCGGGGCTCTGCATGCGCAACCGCTCCTGGTGCCGCCGCTCGGCTTTCGCCGTCCGCACGGGCGCCACCTGCTCCCCGGCTCCAGCGTACAGCGGACTCAACCTGGGAGAGAGAGAGAAGCAACGAGGGGTGGGCGGCCGGCTCCGGCACAGCTCCTGTCTGCCCGTTCTCGAGACGAAAGGTGGTGACCGACAGCCCAACCACCTGGTTAGTACCACATCCGAAGCCGTCATCCTGGGAGGTGGAAGGACACCTAACAGAGGTGACTTGCTCTTTTGAGAAGTCAGTTCTGATCACAGTTTCCCTTTCTCCACAAAATCCTTCCTTGTGCACACTACGTCTGCTAAAAAGCAGGAGCCATCTGCTCCACCGCGGCAGCTCCTGGGCGCAGGACACGCTGACCCACTTACCCAGACATGGAGCCAGTCCTCTGCTCGGGCTTCATACCCTCCTCCAGCGAATTCCTCTGGGAGCCGCTGTTCTCCGTGACCTCGGGGGGCCTAGAGCAAAACGAGCGCGTCAGCCGAAGCGGCGCGTGCCCAGAGAGGTTTGGGACAGGTCCATGTCCCAGAAGGCAACAGTTCGTTCAGGCTGAAGACACAACCCTTCATGATTTTGCTCAACAGCTCCTTGTCCACTGCTGCAAACATTTCCTAGTTGCTTTCATCAGTGTTCACGCTCCCTAACAGCAGAACTCATTTTCTGCGTCTGGAGGTGAAGCGCGTCCCCTCTGCTAACACAGGCGCTGCAGGGGTGACTGCCTGCTGGCCAGCGCTCGTACAGCGCCGGCCCGACTCTGCAGCGCCATCGCGGGACGGGCCTGGCTGGCTCCACGGCTGTGTGCGGCGACAGAGCCGCGTGGGATGACCCCGGGACGCGCGGGAACACGCGTCTGGCCAGGGGCGCGTCCCGGCGGCCTCGGAACAGCGACTCTCCAGGCGCCACCCACGCGCAGCCGCGGCGCTCGCTGGGGGCTTGTGCTCTTCACCAGAGCACCGCGAACTTCGGCAGAGCTGCCGCTGCCGTCTGCGCTGCTGCTACCGTCTGAGCTGCCACTACCGTCTGCACTGCCGTTATCGTCTGAGCTGCCGTTATGTCTGAGCTGCCGTTATCGTCTGAGCTGCCACTACCGTCTGAGCTGCCGCTGCCGTCTGCGCTGCCGCTGCCGTCTGAGCTGCCGTTACCCTCTGAGCTGCCGTTATCGTCTGAGCTGCCGTTACCCTCTGAGCTGCCGCTGCCGTCTGAGCTGCCATTACCCTCTGAGCTGCCGTTACCCTCTGAGCTGCCGTTACCCTCTGAGCTGCCGTTACCCTCTGAGCTGCCGCTGCCGTCTGAGCTGCCGTTACCGTCTGAGCTGCCGTTACCGTCTGCGCTGCCGCTACCGTCTGAGCTGCCGCTGCCGTCTGAGCTGCCGCTGCCGTCTGAGCTGCCGTTACCCTCTGAGCTGCCGCTGCCGTCTGAGCTGCCGCGCTCGTAGCTGCCGCTGCCGTCTAGCCGGGCCGCCCGTCTGAGCTGCCGTTACCCTCTGAGCTGCCGCTACCGTCTGAGCTGCCGTTACCATCTGAGCTGCCGCTGCCGTCTGAGCTGCCGTTACCCTCTGAGCTGCCGCTATCGTCTGAGCTGCCGTTACCCTCTGAGCTGCCGCTACCGTCTGAGCTGCCGCTGCCGTCTGAGCTGCCGCTGCCGTCTGAGCTGCCGTTACCCCTCTGAGCTGCCGCTGCCGTCTGAGCTGCCGTTATCGTCTGAGCTGCCGCTACCGTCTGCGCTGCCGCTGCCGTCTGAGCTGCCGCTACCGTCTGAGCTGCCGTTACCCTCTGAGCTGCCGCTACCGTCTGAGCTGCCGTTACCCTCTGAGCTGCCGCTACCCTCTGAGCTGCCGTTACCCTCTGAGCTGCCGCTACCGTCTGAGCTGCCGCTGCCGTCTGAGCTGCCGTTACCCTCTGAGCTGCCGCTACCCTCTGAGCTGCCGCTACCCTCTGAGCTGCCGTACCGTCTGAGCTGCCGTTACCCTCTGAGCTGCCGCTGCCGTCTGAGCTGCCGCTGCCGTCTGAGCTGCCGTTACCGTCTGCGCTGCCGTTACCCTCTGAGCTGCCGTTACCGTCTGCGCTGCCGTTACCGTCTGAGCTGCCGTTACCCTCTGAGCTGCCGTTACCGTCTGAGCTCCCGTTGCCATCTGAGCTGCCGTTACCCTCTGAGCTGCCCTTACCGTCTGAGCTGCCGTTACCATCTGCACTCCGAGCAGTGCGCAGGCTGGCACTGCTCAGTTTGATCCGTAGCTCCAGCCTCACTGCTCCCTAACTCCCACGTGTCAGTATGAGAACAGCAGGCACAGCGGGGCCTCCACGGCAAACAGGCAGCGGTTCCAGCTGTTGCTGTCCCTACATGTCAGTATGAGAACAGCAGGCACAGCGGGGCCTCCACGGCAAACAGGCAGCGGTTCCAGCTGTTGCTGTCCCCACATGTCAGTATGAGAACAGCAGGCACAGCGGGGCCTCCACGGCAAACAGGCAGCGGTTCCAGCTGTTGCTGTCCCCACATGTCAGTATGAGAACAGCAGGCACAGCGGGGCTGTGCACTTGTTATGGAGAAGTTCCTCAGCAGAGACTGGACAGAAACGATGGGGAGAAGTGGGATTCAAAATGTCAGGTAAGTGCTTTCGAAGACTGACAGAAAACGTGTTTGTGAAGAGAGGAACGTAGCCCAGACTCAGAAGAGAGTCAGGCAAGGACAGCTTCAGCTTCAGCCTAGCACATCCCTATTTCTATCTGCAGTCTAATGAGACTCTTCCTCATTCCCCAGCTCTACGCCCAACGATTAGAAAAATAACATCAAGGCAACCTAGAGGACAAGTCCAGAGAACCTGGACACAAAGGTCTGAGAAGCCGCCCCAAGCCTGGGTCAGCACCAGCGCTCGTCGTGAGCCAGCTGTCTCTAAAACCCGACACCTCCGCACGGCCCGCGCGCAGCAGCCGAGGAGCGATTCTGCTGAAAAGGAAGAGCTGCAAAACCTGCCCCGTTCTGTGCCGAGGAAGAAATTCTGCCCAGCCCTTCCCTGGAAACTGCTGATAACGGGACACGTCTGACACGTGAGGGTGGTGCTGAGCCGCCGGCCGGGTCTTACCGAGTCGCTGGAGCCTGGACGCTCCTTCCGTTCAGCCTCTCGATCTTGTACTCGACTCCCTCGATGATGACACTGGACTGCACGCTCGTCTCAGGCACCTGTTTCACCATCTCCTCCTCTTCTGCCTCCTCCTCCAGCAGCAGGGCGCGCTTCTGCTGCAGTTTTCGAGCTGCCAAGACAGGACAGACTCAGAGCGCACAGCGCTCGCTAAACCCCCACAAGACGCAACCTCCGGGCAGGCCCGGACGCTTCTTATCCCCGCGAGTTTGTGCTGGTCTGAGCCCGTACCCTGTCCATGGGAGACACGCCGTCATCTTTCTGCTCCGCTAACGCGTCAGAGGTAACACGCTCTACACCGTTCGCTCGGTGCCCCCTCGTTACTGACCGAGCGTCCATCCCCGAGCGCTGGCGAGCGGGTCGCGCCGCGCGCGCTCAGCCCGGGCGGGAGGCTGCGTGCACGTCTCCTCTTTCCCAGGAACCCGCGCACGGCGATGGCTCTGATCGTCCCGCCTGCCCGGCAGCCACCAAAGTGCTGCTGACGGGCTCCCCACGTGGCAGTGGCACCGACACAGGGGTCAGCAGAGCAGTGGGCACGGAGGGGACCGGGCAGCGGGCTGCTCTGTGCTCCGGGGGTCAATCCCAGTGCTGCTCAGCATCTTATCAACGACCTGGATGCAGGAGCTGAATGCTCCATTAGCCAGCTGGCTGATAACACTGAACTGGGAGGGGGTGCTGACTCTCAAGGGACACGAGGCCTGCAGAGGGATCTGGAGAGATCGAACACTGGGTGAGCATTAGTGGCATGAAATTCAAGAAGCACAAATGCCAGATGCTCCCCGTGGGACAGAGTAACTCTGGACACAAGTATAAATTGGGAGAGGAGCGGCTGGAGAGCAGCCCTGCAGAAAGGGCACTTAATATCGTTCCTCAGCAGCTTTTAAAGCAACTCTCAAGCAGGAGGAAATTACGGTGGCAGTAGCTTCCCTGCTGTCGCAAGCCCTGTGCAAGCTCAGAGCAGCACAGGAGCAGCAGCAGCTCTGCCGTGGGTACCACGCGGTGCCGTGGGCAGCACAGGAGCAGCAGCAGCTCTGCCGTGGGTACCACGCGGTGCCGTGGGCAGCACAGGAGCAGCAGCAGCTCTGCCGTGGGTACCATGCGGCGCCGTGGGCAGCACAGGAGCAGCAGCAGCTCTGCGGTGGGTACCACGCGGTGCCGTGGGCTGCACAGGAGCAGCAGCAGCTCTGCCGTGGGTACCACGCGGTGCCGTGGGCAGCACAGGAGCAGCAGCAGCTCTGCCGTGGGTACCACGCGGCGCCGTGGGCAGCACAGGAGCAGCAGCAGCTCTGCCGTGGGTACCACGCGGCGCCGTGGGCAGCCCCAGCTGCTGCACCCAGCCTGGGCGGCTGATACAGAAACATCACCATTCGTGCAGCTTTTCAAAACCTCCTTGGAGCGTTCCCCAGGTACAGGAAACGCAGCTCCTCACCAGCCCACACAGAGCAGAGAGCACCCTGGACCGCAGGGACAGTCACTGCGGGCTGTTCCCAGGCCCTAGGGTAGAAGCGCTGGATTTCTGGGGTGTGCACCCTCGCGCCTCCCTCAGAGAAACGATTCACTTAACGGGCCCAATGTCCTCGCAAAATTCCAACGTACCTTCCTCTTCTTTCATTTTCTTCAGGTCATCCTCTCCTACCAAGGAGACGCGCTTGGGCGGTTTATCCATCTGCTGCTGCTTCACCTCCATCTCGAAGTACTTCTGCCTCTCGCGGAAGGATCGCTGCTCGGGGCTGTGCGGGGCCGCCTGCCAGAGCCACAGCGGCACTGCCGGCGCCGCCAGCGCGTCCGCATCGCCACGCACCTGTCCTGCGCCTGTCCTGCACCTGTCCTGCGTCTGTCCTGCGCCTGTCCCGCACCTGTCCCAGCCACAGCGGCACTGCCGGCGCCGCCAGCGCGTCTGCATCGCCACGCACCTGTCCTGTGCCTGTCCCATGCCTGTCCTGCACCTGTCCTGCGCCTGTCCCAGCCACAGCGGCACTGCCGGCGCCGCCAGCGTGTCCGCATCGCCACACACCTGTCCCGCACCTGTCCTGCACCTGTCCCAGCCACAGCGGCACTGCCGGCGCCGCCAGCGCATCCCGCATCGCCACGCACCTGTCCCGCGCCTGTCCCGCACCTCTCCTGCACCTGTCCCACTCCTGTCCCGCGCCTGTCCTGCACCTGTCCCGTGCCTGTCCCACACCTGTCCCGTGCCTGTCCCACACCTGTCCCGTGCCTGTCCCGCGCCTGTCCCGGACCTCTACTGCGCCTGTCCCGCACCTGTCCCGCGCCTGTCCCACACCTGTCCTGCACCTGTCCTGCACCTGTCCCGCGCCTGTCGCACACCTGTCCCACACCTGTCCTGCACCTGTCCCACACCTGTCCTGCACCTGTCCCACACCTGTCCCGCGCCTGTCCCGCGCCTGTCCCGCACCTGTCCCGCGCCTGTCCCACACCTGTCCCGCACCTGTCCTGCACCTGTCCCGCGCCTGTCGCACACCTGTCCCACACCTGTCCTGCACCTGTCCCACACCTGTCCTGCACCTGTCCCACACCTGTCCCACGCCTGTCCCGCACCTGTCCCGCGCCTGTCCCGCACCTGTCCCACGCCTGTCCCACACCTGTCCCACGCCTGTCCTGCACCTGTCCTACGCCTGTCCCACGCCTGTCCCACACCTGTCCTACGCCTGTCCCACGCCTGTCCCACACCTGTCCCACGCCTGTCCTGCACCTGTCCCACGCCTGTCCTACGCCTGTCCCGCGCCTGTCCCGCACCTGTCCCACACCTGTCCCACACCTGTCCTACGCCTGTCCCACACCTGTCCCGCGCCTGTCCCGCACCTGTCTCACGCCTGTCGCACACCTGTCCCACGCCTGTCCCACGCCTGTCCCGCGCCTGTCGCACACCCTGGGCCCACCCGAGATCCCGCTCCACACCTACGGCCCAGGCGCCCGAGCCCCCGCGAGCCCCATCCCACCGGCAGCCCCGGCCTCCAGAACTCACCTCCGGGGCAGCCCCGGGACGCTCCGCGCTGCTCTGACCAGGCGGCTCCTGCGGACACAAGGAAACGGGCGCGCTCAGCGGGTCTCCCAGCTCTCCCGCCACCGGTGCCGCGGAACCGCGCGCCCCGGCGCTCAGCAACAGCCCCAGAACCCACACAGGACAACGTCACTGCCGGCTCGGCCACCGCGAGCAGCGAGGGCTGACCTTACATTGAGGGGGCAACTGGAACGATGGTAACACTGAAAGGGGGGAACTGACAAACGTGTGAAGAAGAGCAGCACAGGGCTCAGCTTAAGACAGGGCGGCTCAGCCTTTAAATCAGACCCGGCTATCAAAGATTCACTCCTGAGACGCGGAAACACTGCCAGGAGAGAAACCAGATTTTACCAGCTAAATACCCGAATATGGGGTGAGCAGAACTGCAGGAAAAGAAACTCCCCAAAATCCACCTGGGAACAGAAATCGGAACTGGAAGAAAATCAGAACTGTCAAAAGTTATTAAAAATATGAAAGTTTCTTTAGTTACACAGCCAAAAGGAAACACAAGAGGAGAGCAAACAACCCACCTTCAACTCAGCCTTCTTCAACTGCAAAAACTAACCAAGATTTAATTTTGTATAAGGAGCAAAATCACAGAAAAAGGAAAAGGAAAAAAGCTCCTGGCTGAGAAGCGAACGTCTGGAAACACAAATTGCTGCTAACACAGAAAACCTGGGAGCAAAACACACCCGCGGGAACACGAAATGACGGTTGACAGCTCGGCACGGAGCGGCGTGAGACCGACTAGCACCGGTTTCTAACTGACGTGTTTACCTGGGGGGCAGCGCAGGTCTAACAAATAACTAATACATTCTTAAAGAAAACAAGAAGCAGGCAAAACTAACTTAAGCAGCGGAGCTACCAGTCTGTTCAGCTTCAACAGGACAAATATGCAGAGATTAACAGTTACAACTAAAGAGAAAAGATTAACATGGAACAGGTGCCACGAAGATTAATCTGACATGCTCCTTTGATAAAATAAATCATTTTGAAACGAATGAACTAGAGATTTGTCTGAGACTTCAAATATCAGTTCTGTGACCAATCTTGCTTAACATTTTAGTCACCAAATATGACTCGGAAACCAGTTGTTGGCCGGTCCCAAGTGGTGTCCCCAGGACCTCAGTACTGGGGGCACTTCAATCTCTTTATCAATGGTCTGGACGAGGGGATCGAGTGCACCCTCAGTCTGCAGGTGACACCACGCTGGGTGCAGTGTTGATGTGCTGGAGGGTGGGAAGGCCGTACAGAGGGGGCTGGACCAGCTGGATCCATGGGCTGAGGCCAATGGGCTGAGGTCACCAAGGCCAGTGCCGGGTCCTGCACTGGGGTCACACCAACCCCATGGGCGCTGCAGCTGGGGAACAGCGGCTGGAAAAGGCCCTGGGGGTGTTGGTGCCAGCGGCTGAACATGAGCCAGCGGGTGCCCAGGTGGCCAAGAGGCCACAGGGTCCTGGCTGGTCCCAGCACTGGGGTGGCCAGCGGGACCAGCGCAGTGACCGTCCCTGTGCTGGGACCTGGGGAGGACAAACCCGAACCCTGGGGGCAGCTCTGGGCCCTTCACTCCAAGAAAGGCCTTGAGGTGCTGGAGCGAGTGCAGAGAAGGGAGCGGAGCTGGTGAGGGGCTGGAGCACAATGTGATGGAGACTGAGGGACCTGGGGGTTCAGCTGGAGAACAGGAGCTGAGGGGAGACCTTCTGATCTCTGAACTGCCTGAAAGGAGCTTGGAGCCAGGGGGGTCGGGCTCTGCTCCCCAGGAACAAGCGCCAGGAGCAGAGGAAACGGCCTCAAGTTGCGCCAGGGGAGGTTGAGGTTGGATTTAGGAACAATTTCTTCCCCAAAGGGCTGTGGGGCATTGAACAGGCTGCCCAGGGCAGTGCTGGAGTCACCAGCCCTGGAGGGCTGGACAGACGGACACGAGGTTCTCGGGACAGGGGGTTGTGCTGGACTGGGCAGTGCTGGGTTAACGGTTGGACTGGATATTAAAGGTCTTTTCCAGCCTAACTGATTCTGCGACACAAGGGTTGCCCTGTTTTGCATGGAGGATGGAGACAACCTCCAGAGGCCTCATCTAGCATGAATGGCTCCATGATTCAAATACATGGAGGGGACAAGGAATAGTTCCAATTAAGCCAGAAGACCAAAATCTAATTAAAAGTTCCTCAAAACAGGTTTAGCCTGACCCTGAAAATTCTGAGAGTTTCTTTATGTCCCAGCAGCGCGGTTATACAACAGCATCCCGGTGTCCAGGGAGAACACCGGTGACATGGGGCTCAGTGACCTTTCAGGACGCGCCGTGTTCACGGACCGGACTCTGCAGGGTGACCATCCACAACACCAGCAGCCTCAGCTCCGAGGGGACCCTGCACGTCACTGCCGCGCAGCGGCTCTTTCGGAGGAAGCGCCTCGCTCGCCGCTCACGCCGCCCTCACCGGCCCGCGAGGCTCCATCTCCCGCCCTCACCGGCCCGCGAGGCTCCATCTCCCGCCCCCGCCGCGTCCCCTGCCCGGTGCCGCTCACCTGCGTCTCCAGCAGAGGGTGTGACAAGGGCACTGCCGCAAACGTCTTGTACGCCTGCTTGACGTTGATGGGGATCTCGTCAGGAGAGGGCGGCGAAGGCGGCTTCTGCTGCAGGGACAAGGGCAGGAGGTGAAGACAACCACAGGGGTTCCACAAGATCACACAGGACGGAAACGCAGCGCGGCCCTCGGCCTGCGAAGCCCCGAGCGGAGCACGGCGGGGGCTCTGCGGCCGCGGGCGGGAACGCGAGCAGCGGCGTGTACGCGCTATAGGATACGCGCTCTACACAGCGGCACACGCATCACAGCCCGCTCCGCCTCTCGGGTGGCGGGGACTGACAGCTCTGGTGCCACAGATCCCGGATGGGACCGGACTCTTGGCAGATCTCTGGGCCGCGGGGACCGCTGTCAGTCCCCAGGGATCCCCCCCGTTCCACCCGCACGTGCACAGCCAAACAGTGGAACAGGGGCTGGAACCGGCTACGCAGCGCACTGAGACCAGGGCTGGACAAGCCACTTTCAGTTCAGTAGAAAATTGAAGATAACCCTGGCAATTTGTGACTAAGGGAGCCGTCTTAATGGGAAGGGACCTTTACTCTCCTTTTCTTTTTCAGCGGCTATTACACTTCTGTTTCTAAAACGACCAGTATGGACTTCTGTGTACTTCAAGGCTAACAGTTCTAGTCTCCCAAATCAGAGTGGCAACCCCTTCAGGGACCTACGATCTGGAGACGACCTGTCCTTGATCTGCAATCCTCCGTTCACCGAACTCCGGTTACTCAGAACACCTGAGCAGGTCCACAGGACCCTCCCATCGCTCGTCTCTCGTCTTTGCTGGTCCCTCCTCGCCCATCTGCCCCATGGCCCCTCCTGTCCCACCCAGGGAGGAGGAAGAGCTGGGATGAACTGCTCAAAGCGTCACAGAAATGAGTGGGAGTGGGGGTGGAAACGACACCACCTTCCCTTCAACCAGAAAGCAAATACCCTTTAGTTGCTCTATTCCTTCACCCCTCCAGCTGCACTAACTCAGTTTCAGGTGCTCGTGGTTCTTTGCCCTGGACTGAAGATACATTATGTTGTGTGACGATGTTCCCTCTGCACGGGCTAAAGAACAGCACATCGAGGTGAGAGAGACTGTAAAACACGTGAATTTTGGCTGGTCACGTGGGTGCACTGACCGTGCCTCTGCTTGTCACAGTACGGGTTCTTACCTGGGCCATCCAGACCGATGCACTTAAACCAGCCTTCGCTAAGGCCCACGCTCTTTAGGCTGCACCACCCCCACGGGCAGGGGCGCTCAGCCTGCACGCACCAGGAACGCGGCGCTAGAGCAGCCTGGGCAGACGGACAGAGCTCAGCGAGGGGAACCGCAGGCCACTTACAGAGTTCTGGACACCGAGGCACGGCTCAGGTTGCTGGAAGGGGTTGGGGCTGTCCCCATCCTCCGAATTATGCGAGGCAGCATTTTGTCGCACTCGGGCGAGAGGCTGAATGACGCCCGGCTTGGTCTGCTCGTGCCAGTGCCACGAACGGGGAAAGGCGGGGGAGGCGGGTGAGAGAGAGAGAGAGAAACGAGCCGTTAGGGCAGCGAGACGCCTCTGCCATGCAGGTGAAGGAGAAATGCGTGCACCGGAGCCAGCTCCTCAGCTCCGCCGCCTGCAGCCCCGGGCTGCGAGCGCGACCGCAGCGAACGCCACCACGGCCCTGGAGCCGGCACTTCGGGCAGGCAGAGACTCAGAGCAGCAGCGTCGCGACAGGGCCAGCGGGTGCCAGAGGGGCCGGGACCCGAGGAAGAATTCGCTGTACAAGGAGCCACTGCAAGGGTCGGGGGTATGAGGGTGGCAAAGCTCGGCGAGCGCGCGCGTCGTGAGGGGAGGATGGCGGGGAAACATCGGCCAGGAACGGGAGCCGGCAAAGCCTGGGGATGAAAATGAACCGGGACCAGCGGGGGCTCCAACCAGAAATGCAGACAGAGGAGTCTGAGGTGCGCCCTGGACGTCATCACTGCTGGGTGCTGCGTGGAACCGAACAAAACATCTAATACTAACGAGTGCAGAAGCAGGAACTGAGAAAGCCAGCAAAAGCTACCCGAGTGAAAGCTGCACGGGTAAATGGGAATAAAAGCTGCAAAAACACTCGCATCAAGTTTTCCAGCTGACAATGTTTAGGCCTAGTGCATTTGTACAAACTGGAGGTAGAGTGGAGGATGGAAGATGGAATAAGAACCGCCAGAGACTCGCGGGGCTGGAGTGAGCACACACGCCAGGCGACCTCCCCGTGCTGCAGGACGCACAGGGACACCGCAATGAGGTCTTACGGCGGGTGTACTTACCGACTTACTGTCATCCTGTGACGTGATGAAGTTAATGGAAGCCTGAAAACAGAAATACACATGTAAATTTGGAGACCTTACAGGAAGCCTTTAGCTTTCCCTGCTCCATACAACGAGAACTATGGAACTCCCAAGCGCTGCCCGCCATGTAGAGGGAAAGCGCCCAAGCCCCCACCAACCCTGCCGGACCTGCGCCGGACCTGCGCCGGACCTGCGCCGGACCTGCGCCGAACCTGCGCCGAACCTGCGCCGGACCTGCGCCGGACCTGCTCCTCCGCGCGGGAACAGCCCGGCCCGCACACAGGCGCTGCTCCCGGCCGCTCTGCGATGCGAGGGGGCGCAAGCAGCTCTGCCCATCCGCAGGCACCGCGCCCTCCCTCCCATCTCCCATCTCCCATCTCCATCTCCGCTGCAGCTCGGCCGGTCCCGCCCGTGCACAGCCCTGCGCCGGCGCCGAGCTCGAGCGAAGCCACCAGCGCCCAGCGTCAGCGGTGCCGCAGCAGCGCGCGAGCGGACGGGGCTGCGCTGCGCAGCCAAACCGGGACACGGGGCACGGGACACGGGACACGGGGCACGGGGCGAGGGCAGCGGCGCCGGGACAGCAGGAGCAGCAGCCACACGACACACCAGCAGCACTTACAAAGCGGGTCTCCCTGCCCGAGAGGTGAGCGGGCCGAGGGGCCGCAGGCGTCTGCAGAGGGACACGCCAGGATGACCACCGGGGACAGCGGGAGAGAAAACGGAGAGAGCAGGTTTTCCGCGTGAGAGGCTGAGCCGAGCGGCGGTCCCGCCCGGAGCGCTGTGAGCGGAGCCGCCGCGTCCGCGCCGCGGGCGCCCTGGGCACACACGGCCCACGGCCAGCGCCTCCGTCCCCACACACCGAGAGCTCCAGCTGGGCCGGAGCAGCGGCATGGCGCCAGGCCACGGGATTCAACCGCCCCGAGCTCTGAAAGAAGCCCATAAATCTGGCTGCATGCGAGATGTCAAAAGCGAAGACTTTACACCAAAAATAGATGGCGGCAGAGAATTAAGAGATGCGGTTCCTCAGAACTCCCATGCTGGAGCAATCACCCGAAGGTCAAGTCTCCCGAGTGCCAGCAAAAGGACAAGCCCCGAGGCCAGGGACTGCCCTGCGCCCTCCAGGGTCACCCGCTGGACCCGTTCCACTGGGTGGAGCATTCGCGTCCAGAGAGAACTGAACCCACCGCGCGGCGCCGCCCCGGCCGAGGACACTGCTGCACAACCACCGCATCACCAGAGCGGCAGAGGCTCCCGCGCCAGCGCGGGTCGAGAACACGGGAGCCGGAGCCGCGGCCCAGCGCCGTGACACCGAGGCGGCTCCAGGAACACCTGCCAGCCGCTCACTCAGAACGGCCGCAGAGCAAGGCAGGAAAAGAGGCTATCGAATGACACATGGACCAGAGCTCAGAGATCAAAGCAGCGAGCAAACCTGCTGAAGACATTAAAAGGCTAACATTAAGGATAAAGTAATGAAATTGGCTATAAGTGCCTTAAGAATCTGATAGAATATCACTGAACAGAGAGATAAAACAGAAAAACAAAAAAAAGCTGTATAGATGATTCAATATGTGGCTCAAGCTTCAGAGAATTCATGACACAAAAATCCCGAAGGGACAGAGCAGACCACAAATTACAGCGAGTGCCCATAAAGGAGTCTGAGACACGCAGCTTTAACTGGAAAGACGCTCCTGGGGTGCTCTGAACCCCCTCAGACGCGTCAGTGAGACCCGTCTGCTCCCAGAGCCGCGGGAAGCAGCGAGCGGCTCCAGCGGGGCAGCCCCGGCCGGAGCGGGGGGCGCGACGGGAAGACAAAGGGGCAGCGCTGCCGCAGGACGGGGACGGTGACGAGCCACGAGGCTCCACGGGCAGACAAGGGACCCGTGAGCAAGCCCACCTGGGCCAGAAGAGCGGGCGGCGTGGCCGCCAGAGGCTGCTGGTGGCACGGACGTGGCACTGAGCCTCCCACAGCAAAACACTGACCAACACACACATCGGGCACCAGGAGAGCTGCCTGTGCCAAACTGGAATGAGGGACACTGCATCACCAAGGCCAGTGCCGGGTCCTGCACTGGGGTCACACCAACCCCATGGGCGCTGCAGCTGGGGAACAGCGGCTGGAAAAGGCCCTGGGGGTGTTGGTGCCAGCGGCTGAACATGAGCCAGCGGGTGCCCAGGTGGCCAAGAGGCCACAGGGTCCTGGCTGGTACCAGCACTGGGGTGGCCAGCGGGACCAGCGCAGTGACCGTCCCTGTGCTGGGACCTGGGGGGGCCAAACCCGAACCCTGGGGGCAGCTCTGGGCCCCTCACGCCAAGAAACCCTTGAGGTGCTGGAGCGAGTGGAGAGAAGGGAGCGGAGCTGGTGAGGGGCTGGAGCACAATGTGATGGAGACTGAGGGACCTGGGGGTTCAGCTGGAGAACAGGAGCTGAGGGGAGACCTTCTGATCTCTGAACTGCCTGAAAGGAGCTTGGAGCCAGGGGGGTCGGGCTCTGCTCCCCAGGAACAAGCGCCAGGAGCAGAGGAAACGGCCTCAAGTTGCCCCAGGGGAGGTTGAGGTTGGATGTGGGAACAATTTCTCCCCAAAGGGCTGTGGGGCATTGAACAGGCTGCCCAGGGCAGTGCTGGAGTCACATCCCTGGAGGAGTGGACAGACAGGACACGAGGTTCTCAGGACAGGGGGCAGTGCCAGATTCAGGTTATGGTTGGAATCGGTGATCTCGAGGGTCTCTTCCATACAAATGATTCCATGATTTTATGATCAAATACTCATTTAAAAAAGTGAGAAAGAGCAGCCAAATACTGGAGCTGGCATCCAGAAAGACGTGGACTTGCCACCTCTAGAGTATTTCAGAATTTGACTGGACATGGCCTTGAGTAACCTGACCCAACTGGACCTGTCCAAGCGTGGCCTTTGCCGCGCTTCCCGCATCGTGCCCGGAGCAGCCCCGCGGCCGCCCCTCGGGATCCGGGCTGCTTCTTCACCTCAGAGCCAAGGACCTCTAAAGACAGGGCAAATTAATACCTTGATATCATTCTACTGCAGAATTATCAGTACTATCCCCACCACATTCCTTCTACATAGAAAGAACCCAATCTCAAAGAAAATTTGTGCTTTGGTGAAAGGAAAACCTGGAAACAGCCCCGAACAAACCTCCACTCAGCACCCAGCTGCTGTTGTAAAAGCAAATAAGAAACCACACAGAGCCAGAACAGAAAGCACTGAAATAGCAGTGCTGCAATGAACAGTGTCCCTTCTAATCCTCCAGTGTCCCTGGGTGACTCAGCTCCACGGGCTGTCAGCCGAGGGAGCTGCGGGACGGGCCGGGAGGCGGCAGCAGACGGACCCGACTGCTGTGCAGTGCGGATCCAGTGCGATCCAGTGCGGATCCAGCGCGATCCAGTGTGGATCCAGTGCGACCCAGTGCGGATCCACTGCGATCCAGTGTGGATCCAGCGCGATCCAGTGCAGATCCAGCGCGGATCCAGTGCGATCCAGTGTGGATCCAGCGTGGATCCAGCACGGATCCAGTGCGGATCCACCGTCCTGCTCGCTGCCCCTTCCCCAGTCACCGTTCACTGTCACCCCACCCCAGACGGCGCCGCTCACCCCGCTACGCGGAGCTAACGGAGCGAACACGCAGCTTCTGTCCAGCTCGGAGAACCGGCCCGGCCCGGCGACCGCGGGCGAGCGCGCAGCAGCGGGACCACGGCCCGGAGCGCACCTGCGCTGCGACCGCGCGGCAGCGGGACCACGGCCCGGAGCGCACCTGCGCTGCAGAGGCACGACAGACACAGAACAACCAAGGATGACGTGTAAAGTACCATTTCCAGTTTTTACAGCCCCTAATATGAAAAACAATAACGTGCAATGACTGTGAGGGGAAACTTTACAAAAATCCATTGAATAGTATTTACCTTCAAAAGTCTCAAGGACCTTGTGAAACCCACTGCCACGGGATAAGAGTGAAACGAAAGGCTTAGCAAGATGTAAAAGAGATGGTCAGAGCTGCTGTGAGAAACAGAACAGCTGCTGACAGCAGGTAAAGCTTGCCACAAAACAAACCCAGGAGCTACAAGAACCGAATGAAGTCCCGCTCCAGAGGGAAAGCCGGGCTCTAGAGTCCGAGAAACCGCTCGGCAGGGGCAGGGAGCCCGCGCTGCTGGGGGGTCCTGCGGCATCACGCACGAGGGGCCTCCGGGACTGCACAGGGACAGTTCACAGACCCGGCCCCTCCAAACCCCCACTGCCCCGTCCTCTGACACACCGGCTGCCGGAGCTACTCTGTGTGAGGCACTGGGGAGGCCGCTCTCAAAAAAGACAGAGCACTACTGTTGGGTAGTCACTCCGGGTACCCTGCTGCTCATTGCTCTCCGAACTAAGTCACCCCCGAGAAATAACTTTCTGCTGAGTTTGTGACCTCCTGTGTCTCTGAGACGTCTGGGGGAGCAGAGTCTCCCCCTGGGAAGGACGCCCCTCCACCCAGAGCCAGCGCTCCGCAGGCGGGAACCGCGCTCGGCTCCCCGGACGCGCGTCCCCGCCCGTCCCGCCCCGGGGACACTCACCTGATGGTTCCCAGGAGAGCAGGGGGTTTCACGCCTGGAATTTCCTGCCCCGGACTCGCCTGCAGGAGCCTGAAAGAGAGAAGACAAAGCTCGGTGGTCACCGTACAGCAGCAGCTTCGAGAGCAGGAGCACGGGGAGCACGACATGCAGCCCGAGGCCACCCCGCGCCACCTCCCCGCGGGGAGCAGAGCCAGCACCGGGCCCGGCGGCAGCCACACAGCAAGGACTTGCAAAGAGTGCTGGAAACAACACGGGAATGACTCTGAACATTGGAACTGAGATCACACCCACAGACCCCGCAGGGCCAGCCGAACCTGTTAAAGCCTCCGGCGCCAGGCTCTCCATAGCCCTGAGCAGGCTGGGCCCAGCCTGGGCAGACCCGTTGTGTGGACTGAGCCAAAAGAGCCACCCCAGCTGAACGGAGACAAGACTCAGCCCAGGCCACTGGCGCTGGCCAACCGGCAAGAGCTCTGTGAGAACCAGAGCAAAGACAGGGCCCGTCCCACCCCAGGAACCGGCCGTCCCCAGGAACCGACCATCCCCAGGAACCGGTCATCTCCAGGAACCGGCCGTCCCCAGGAACCGACCATCCCCAGGAATCAACCATCTCCAGGAACCGGCCATCCCCAGGAACCGGCCATCCCCAGGAATCAACCATCTCCAGGAACCGGTCATCCCCAGGAACCGACCATCCCCAGGAACCGACCATCCCCAGGAACCGACCGTCCCCAGGAACCGGCCGTCCCCAGGAACCGACCATCCCCAGGAAACATCCCACCCCAGGAACCGGCCGTCCCCAGGAACTGGCCATCTCCAGGAACCGGTCATCCCCAGGAACTGACCATCCCCAGGAACCGGTCATCTCCAGGAACTGACCATCCCCAGGAATCAATCATCTCCAGGAACTGACCATCCCCAGGAACCGGCCGTCCCCAGGAACTGGCCATCCCCAGGAATCAATCATCTCCAGGAACTGACCATCCCCAGGAACCGGTCATCTCCAGGAACTGACCATCTCCAGGAACCGGCCGTCCCCAGGAACCGGCCATCTCCAGGAACCGGCCATCCCCAGGAACCGGCCGTCCCCAGGAACCGGCCATCCCCAGGAATCAATCATCTCCAGGAACTGACCATCCCCAGGAACCGGTCATCTCCAGGAAACATCCCACCCCAGGAACCGGCCATCTCCAGGAACCGACCATCCTCAGGAACTGGTCATCTCCAGGAATCAACCATCTCCAGGAACCAACCATCCCCAGGAACCGGCCGTCTCCAGGAACCGGCCATCCCCAGGAACCGGCCATCCCCAGAAACCGGTCATCTCCAGGAACCGACCATCCTCAGGAACCGGTCATCTCCAGGAACCGGCCGTCCCCGGGAACCCGTCCCCAGCGCACAGACACCTGCGGCTCATCCCAGCCGCTACCTGCACTCTGCCCACAGCACTAAGGAGCACAATTCGAGAAGTATTTTAGATGCTTAAAGATGGAAACAGGTCATTTGGGATTTAGAGAACTGTTGAAGCAAATCTAGGGCTCTGCAATCGTTAATACCATTTCCATGCACCAGGGAGTCATGTTGACTCGATTCAGGTCAGCCTCGGGCAATTATGTTTCTACCGATCAAGCCAGGAGATGGATCTGAAGTTTATATGGGAGCACAGGCACCTGATCCTCGTCAGCACCGTCACGACAGAACGTGGCACCGCGCGCTGAGCGCCTCACGCCTCCTGCTCCGCAGCCCTGCGCTGTGCGGCACGCGCGGTCACCGCCGCAGGGACGGGCTTTCAGCGCCCTTCGCGTTCCAGCCCGCGGACACGCTGCGCCAGCTGCGCCAGCTGCGCCAGCACAGAGCGTGCGCGTGGGAACGGGCCCCTCTGACAGCAGCGTGGAACCGGAGGATCTCCAGCTGACCCAGGATGGCGCACGGGGCATCGGCTCTGCCCTCACCAGGGCCAGCGCTCTGACCGCTGCTGCCTGATCCTCCGAGGCTGCGTGTCCATAACGGCCAAACCACAGCCGCTGTCCTCTAACGTACGGAGGGGCCACAGAGGTTCAGCTCTGCCTCGCTCTGCCTACACACCCGTGCAAAACACGTTCTCTCCAAGGAACTGGCTACAAACACCCAAGGGAACTGCAGCTGGCTGGTGCTTGTTGGAGCTTTTGCTTCTGTGTGTGGCAGCTGTTTGTGGTTTTTTGGTTCTCTTGCTTTTCAGACCTTCCGAAAGGCTGAGAAAGGAAAAGGGGAAAGTGGTGCGGTGCTAATCTGGAATACAGTATCTTTGTGTCTAGTCCTTGCTCTGCCACAGGCGCCCTGTGCAACAGTCAGACAGTTAAATACAGACTTCCAAGAGCAAAAAGCCAAGTTCTCCCTTGAAATCTGAAAGTCCAGATACACTGAAATGTGTCACCCACAGCAAGCCCCTGGCTGCAGATTAACTGTGCCCGCTGCGCCGCCTCCTGGAGTCAGAGCTCTAGGACCGGCCGTGCTTGTTCAGGGCCCAGGAACACCCGTGTGGTGCCACCACCGTTCTCCAATGAGCCCTGCCAGCTCCCCGCGGTGACAACTGGCGCAGACAGGGACCAGCGTGCCCTGCCCTGCTCCTGCCCGGCGAGAGCCGGGGCTGCCGACAGCGCCGTGTCCCGCAGAGCTCAGCAGCACGCTCGGCAACAACGGGAACGTTAGTGCTGGGAGACAACGGTCCACACACCACACTCGAGAAGCGCGTGTTAGGCGGGATCAGGCCGGGCAGGACGCGGGTGGCCGCCGCGGCGTGACCCCGTGCCACACGGCGCATGCCAGGGCTGCTTGCCTTGGAGTACAGGTTGGTCTTCAGCACGCCCCCCGTGCCGTAGCCCAGGGGCGGCCCCCCCAGCGCCGTGCCCCTGCGGTTGGCCACCACGAAGGGGTTCTCGCTGAAGAGGATGGGCTGGGAGTCGATCAGACACTCCTGCTCTGGCGCCTCTGGCGTCTGGTCCTGGGCCGAGGGGCAGCCCGCGGGATCCTGCTCGTCTCGCTGGGGCGTTTCTGCCCCGCTCGCGCGCGCGCCGGGCGGCGCGGGGTCCCGGGGGCGGGCGGGCGCGCTCCCGGCGGGGCCCGCGGCTGCGGCCGAGTCCCGGCCGTCCTGCAGCACGGCCCCGGCGCCCTCCATGCCGGGCCTGGCCTTAATATACCGAACCAGCTGAGAGGAAACAAAAGGAGCAGAAGGACACATGGAGAACAGAGTCAAGGAGAGGAGGGAGAAAATACAGAGCAGCTGGTGCTGCTGAAGGACAGGGGAGAGAGGAACGCCAGTACTGGTGCCCACACCACCACCCCTTCCCTCCCTCTGCCACCAGCCCCGGGACCCCCAGGGGTGAGGAGCTGAGGACCCGGCTGTCGGCACGTGAAACACGCGAGCTGACGGGCACGAGCGCTCCCCGCACACCCAGCTCCCGCACACCCAGCTGCCCGCACACCCCGCACACCCAGCTCCCTGCACACCCCGCACACCCAGCTCCCTGCACACCCAGCTCCTGCACACCCAGCTCCCGCACACCCAGCTCCCGCACACCCAGCTGCCCGCACACCCCGCACACCCAGCTCCCCGCACACCCGCACACCCCGCACACCCAGCTCCCCGCACACCCAGCTCCCTGCACACCCCGCACACCCAGCTCCCGCACACCCGCACACCCAGCTCCTGCACACCCAGCTCCCCGCACACCCCGCACACCCAGCTCCCGCACACCCAGCTCCCTGCACACCCCGCACACCCAGCTCCCGCACACCCCGCACACCCCGCTCCCGCACACCCAGCTCCCCGCACACCCCGCACACCAGCTCCCTGCACACCCCGCACACCCAGCTCCCGCACACCCAGCTCCCCGCACACCCAGCTGCCCGCACACCCCGCACACCCAGCTCCCGCACACCCAGCTCCCGCACACCCAGCTCCTGCACACCCAGCTCCCCGCACACCCTGCACACCCCGCACACCCAGCTCCCCGCACACCCCAGCTGCCCGCACACCCCGCACACCCAGCTCCCGCACACCCAGCTCCCCGCACACCCAGCTCCCGCACACCCTGCACACCCCGCACACCCAGCTCCCCGCACACCCTGCACACCCTGCACACCCAGCTCCCCGCACACCCCGCACACCCAGCTGCCCGCACACCCCACACACCCTGCTCCCCGCACACCCTGCTCCCCGCACACCCAGCTCCCTGCACACCCAGCTCCCGCACACCCAGCTCCCCGCACACCCAGCTCCCCGCACACCCAGCTCCCCGCACACCCAGCTCCCCGCACACCCCGCACACGCTGCTCCCTGCACACCCAGCTCCCCGCACACCCAGCTCCCTGCACACCCTGCACACCCAGCTCCCACACACCCAGCTCCCCGCACACCCTGCTCCCCGCACACCCTGCTCCCCGCACACCCAGCTCCCGCACACCCAGCTCCCCGCACACCCCGCACACGCTGCTCCCTGCACACCCAGCTCCCCGCACACCCAGCTCCCCGCACACCCAGCTCCCGCACACCCAGCTCCCCGCACACCCAGCTCCCGCACACCCCGCCTGGCTGCAGCAGCCCTCCAGACGCGGCTGCTCTCCAGCAAACCCCGTCCCAGCGCAGCACACCCCCAATGCAGCGCCGCATCACCCGGCCCGAACACCCGCTGTCTCACCCCAGCGCACTTTCAGGTGTTTCCAGCACCGTCACACAGAACAACGCCTCTCACCTCGCTCGAGCGCGCTTCCATACAGTCACACAGCTATCACCACGGCATCTACCCCATGCAGTCCCACCACCCCTTGAGGGGCAAACACGCTTTTACAGCCCCGCTTCACCATAACACACACCAACAAGCAACAGGCGGCTGAGGAGCAGCGAGCCGCACAGACCCCTTGGGGCGCTCCCTGAAGCAGGACTGGACCCCAGCTCCAGTTCTGCCAGCGCCCAGCTGCTCCGGTCCCAGACCAAGCACCGACCTTCCCTCGGGCAATGCCAAAGAGAGACGCGTTACCCCCGCCACAGCCCTCTCCAGCGCAGCAGAGACACCGCGGAGCAGCGACCCAACCTCCCTGTCTCCAGGCGCCGGCCGGGAGCAGAAAGGCCCTCTGCTCAGGGCACGTTCTCCAGCGCGAGTCACGCAGCGTGCACAGAAATAGCTCCGCAGGGCCGGGCCGGCTGCGACTGCGGCGGCAGCTGCGAGGCTCCGGATTCCTGAGGCCCTTCCCCAGCGCCCGGCCCAGCCCAAAGCGGCGGCTGACACAGCCCTGGCTCCTATCGGGTTTCTTCAGACACCAAACCCCTGCTGCCCTCAGAAATGTTGCTATTGTCGCTATGTGCCTTTCCAATGTACAAAAACCTACAAAACCCAAAACCAACCAACTGAAACAAAGACAACCAACAAAATCCCCAACACAAGACACATCCAAATTCCAGCCTTTTTTCCCAGAGCGCCACAAATGACAGCAGCAAGCTGCAGCACGCCATGCAGCGCGCAGGAGGCTCCGCCAGCCGACAGGAGCTTCAGGACACGGTCTGTCCGTTCGGACGCAGTAACGACACCGCTGCCCGCAGCGCGGACCGGGACCCCGCCGCGCCGAGGGCACGGCACCGACCCGCCGCTCCAGCGGCCCCGCCACCACCAGCACCTCCTTTGCTTTGCCAAGGGAGGACTGACCGAGGCCTGGAGGGCGCAGTGGAGCTGGACGTCCCCGGCACCCCTGAGGTCCACGGGCCATGGGGAGCTCAGGTCCCGCTCGTCCACGGGCCGGGCTGGAACCGAGCGCCATGACCCGCCGGTTGGGCTCCAGCGCCGCTGGGCCGCTGGGCCAGCGCGGCTGCGCCTCCCGTGCGCACCGGCGGCTGTTTCTGTCCGACGAGCGGCCATTTCTACTCCGGGTAAGCAAAGACAGTGCCGTGTGCTCCTCCCAGCCCTGCCTCTGTCACCCTGCCGAGCAGCCAGGACAATTGTGTTTCACCCGCCATCCAACACAAACACAGAAGAAACGCACTTGCAGTTCCGACCCATCGCTTTGCCACAGAAGCTGAAACAAATCTAATCTTACATGTAATGAACAAGTACAGAGAAAGAATCAGTGGCTGGAAACTGAAGAGAAACACATTGAGACTGATAAGCAGGGACTGTTAATGAACTAAACTCTAGTGATACGCTCCTGAGAGATGTGAAGTGTCCTCCATTGCTTACAGACCAGAGAGCAAAACTGGATGTCCAGCGCGTGCTGCAGCCGGACGCAGCCGCTCGCAGCTGCGCTCCCCAGGCCCGCGCCGTGCGCAGGACACCGCGCCAGCTCCTCAGTGACCGCGCCGTGCGCAGGACACCGCGCCAGCACCTCAATGACCGCGCCGTGCGCAGGACACCGCGCCAGCACCTCAATGACTGCGCCGTGCGCAGGACACCGCGCCAGCTCCTCAACCACCGCGCCGTGCGCAGGACACCGCGCCAGCTCCCCAGGCCCGCGCCGTGCGCAGGACACCGCGCCAGCACCTCAATGACCGCGCCGTGCGCAGGACACCGCGCCAGCACCTCAATGACTGCGCCGTGCGCAGGACAGAGCGCCAGCACCTCAATGACTGCGCCGTGCGCAGGACACCGCGCCAGCACCTCAATGACCGCGCCGTGCGCAGGACACCGCGCCAGCACCTCAGTGACTGCGCCGTGCGCAGGACACCGCGCCAGCACCTCAATGACTGCGCCGTGCACAGGACACCGCGCCAGCTCCTCAATGACTGCGCCGTGCGCAGGACACCGCGCCAGCACCTCAATGACCGCGCCGTGCGCAGGACACCGCGCCAGCTCCTCAACCACCGCGCTGTGCGCAGGACACTGCGCCAGCACCTCAATGACCGCGCCAGCGCCCGCACCGCCATGCGCCGGGACCCCGCACACGAGGGGCTGCGGAGCTGGCGCAGCCGCGAGCACCCGGTGAGCGCTCCCATGCAGCTTCCAACGGGGGTTCAACAGCGTACAAACAACAGACATCTCAGTAAGCCCGGTAAATCTTGCCCACTAAAGGACCAATACAGGGCAATACAGATTAATGCAAGATAGACAACTACCTGCCCCCCTCTTCAGGGGCAGTTCCTGGGGAATCCTCGTGAGAAACTCCACTCAACCTATAGTGGTCAGGACAGAGGTCGGCACCCCCTGCTCAGCGGTGCGCCTGCAGCACTGGATTCGTAGGCACCGTTTGGAGAATGTACGTGGTGAGGAAGCTGGCACAGAGACGGGAGGAAAATACTGTGGGCACTGGGCATTAGTCAGCTGAACGCAGTCAGGGCGCCTGGGGACGGCCAACGCGTTAACTGGCCGCGTGCTTCGTGTCACCGGACCGACCCGCGCCTGTCACCCCAACGGGGCCGGCGCTCCGGGGGGAGCGTCCCTGGAGCCGTCTCCCCGTCCCGCCCCCGGGCAGACCGGCCGTTTCCAACAGAGCAGGGACGGGGCCGGCAAACGACAGCTGGGAAGGAGAGCCGCGGGCCCTGCCCCGCAGCGGGACATTTATAGCTGCCGCCGCGCGCCCGGCGTGCCGGCGCGGCCGCCCGCGTTCCGTGGCCCGGCCCGGCGTTCCTGCGCCCACGGGCGGCTGCGGCATGACCGCCCAGCGGCACCGGGCGCCCAGCGCTCCGGCAGCTGCCGCGCCGGCTGGCTCTGCCCTCCCCTCCAGCTGCCCAGTTACACCGAGAGGTGCTAAAAATATGTTAGAGCTTTGCCTGATAATGCTTTCTGTGTGAACAGCCAGGAGAGAAAACCCAAAAGCTGGGGAGCATGGGGAGGAACAAAACACGACGAAGCTGGAGAAAAGCAGGGCTGTAATCAGTGGGAAAGCAGAAAGCAAGAGAGCCTGAAGTCAATGAGAGGACAGATGGACAGGAGAGGGACCTGTCTGGATGGAATGAGGTGGACAGTGAAGGTAAAAGAGATGATCCTGAAACAAAGGAATGGGAATGCGGGCTCTATGATCAGAGCAAAGGGATCGCTCCTGCTGCCGGAGGAGGCGAAGACCGGAGTGTGAGGAAGCGGGCAGAAGCCCGGCGCACGAGGCATGATGCAGGGAAGACAAAACACGAGCAAGGGAAGCGAAGAGGTGAGGTAAGGTTTTACACAACACAGGAGAGACAGGCGACTTCGTGAAGTCTGTGAAATGTGGGCTGCTCTTGGCTGAGCTGCCACCGCGTATCAGGGCTGCAACGCAGGTCCCGGGGCACGAGCACCCAGGCTGTGCCAGGACTGAGTCACGACGCACAGCTGCTGACGCTTTGCCTTTGGCAGCCCCGGATGGATCTCGATTTAGTACTTTTGGTACCAGCGCCCCACATCCCTCCTCGCTAATCACCATCCGCACCGAATTCACGCACAACTCTGTCAGAAAGCATCTCCCCTCGCTCCGCTCAGCTTCCGGCCGTTCCTCCTCGCTCGCCCCCTCTCTCCGCTGGGCGCTTTTCTGTCCCGGCAATTACCCGCGCCGCCTCCCTCTCCAAAACGCCAAGTGACCCGGCTCCCTGCTCTCCCCAGTTTCTTGTTCTCATCTTTCTCTGTGGCTGTCTCCTGTTCCACCCTGCCCGGCTCTACTGCGGTTCCGCTCCCGTGTCCCGGTGCAGGGCGCTGCGCCCTCCGCCGGCGGCGCCGTTGGCCCCGCGCCGCCCGCACCCCGGCCCGCGCCCCCGCCCGCACCCCGGCCCGCGCCCCCGCCCGCACCCCGGCCCAACCCGCGCCCCGGCCCGCACTTACGGAGCAGTTCCCGCACCCCGGCCCGCACTTACGGAGCGGTTCCCGCGCCCCGGCCCGCACTTACGGAGCAGTTTCCGTGCCCCGGCCCGCCCGGCCCGCACTTACGGAGCGGTTCCAGTGCCCCGGCCCGCACTTACGGAGCGGTTCCAGTGCCCCGGCCCGCACTTACGGAGCGGTTCCCGCGCCCCGGCCCGCACTTACGGAGCGGTTCCCGCGCCCCGGCCCGCACTTACAGAGCGGTTCCCGCGCCCCGGCCCGCACTTACGGAGCGGTTCCCGCGCTGCAGGCCGCTGCTGGGCAGGGCAGCCAGGGTCCGGTAGTCCAGGCGCAGCGGCTCGCTCGTGGCGTTCTGGAGAGGGCAGGGAGGAGAGAGACACCAGGAGGAGATCAGGCCAGAGGTCAACTACATCCCTTAGACACCGCGACTAAAAGGAAACCACCCCCAGCAATAAGCAAGGCTTGTCTCCAGGCTCAAGTCCTCACTGATGGAAAATGAACCAGACACAAACATGGCAGAGGCTGGAGAAACGCTGCAGAGATGCCGTCGCTCAGGGTCCCCACAGGTCCCCCCTGGTCCTGCCACACGTGCCACGCCCGCTCCCTCGCGCGGGGACAGAACGTGACGTACCTACCGGTGTCCTCCAAAGAGCACCTGAAAGGCTTACGGCCTGGATTCGGAGACACTGGGGAAGGCACATCTGTAACTCCTCTACAGACCACAGAACCACAGAGTGTCCTGAGCTGGCAGGACCCACAGGATCACGGGTTCCAGCTCCTGTCCCTGCCCAGGACACCCCACAGCTCACCCCGTGTGTCTGAGGACGGTGTCCAGTCTCTCCTTGAACACTGTCAGGTTGGGGACGTGACCCCTCCCTGGGAGCCTGTTCAGTGTCCAGCCCATCTGGGGAAGAGCCTTTTCCCCATGTCCCACTGACCCCCCCCAGCACATCTCCTGCCGCTCCCTGGGCTCTGCCATCAGTATCTTTTCTCCACCTTAACTCACACTCGTTGTATAATTTTGTTTGATTTCACTCCCCATTTGCATTTTTCGGCTTTTCTAATTCTAGCCATTGTTTTTCACCATTCCTTCCTCAATCACATCACAGATTTATTAATTTCTCATATCTTCTCCTATACTCAAAAGTGTGTTTTTGGGGGCTGTGGACTATGAGCTGTGGAGAGCGGGAGCGAAGGGGAAGGAGCGGTGTCGGAGGCTCCTGCAGCCCCGCGCCCGTCCCGCGGTGTCGTGTCCTCACTCCGCCTGCTCGTCCCGCTCCCTGCGCAGCCGCTCCCGGACGGCCGAGCGGCGTCCGCAGCGTGGAGGACAGAGACCAGGAGAGATCAGCACGGCGGGACAGGAACAGGAGCCGCACCGGCAGGGACAGAGGACAGAGACCAGGAGAGATCAGCACAGCGGGACAGGAACAGGAGCTGCACCGGCAGGACAGAGGACAGAGACCAGGACAGAGATCAGCACGGCGGGACAGGGAACAGGAGCCGCACCGGCAGGGACAGAGGACAGAGACCAGGAGAGATCAGCACGGCGGGACAGGAACAGGAGCCGCACCGGCAGGGACAGAGGACAGAGACCAGGAGAGATCAGCACGGCGGGACAGGAACAGGAGCCGCACCGGCAGGGACAGAGGACAGAGACCAGGACAAGAGATCAGCACGGCGGGACAGGAACAGGAGCCGCACCGGCAGGGACAGAGGACAGAGACCAGGACAGAGATCAGCACGGCGGGACAGGAACAGGAGCTGCACCGGCAGGGACAGAGGACAGAGACCAGGACAGAGATCAGCACGGCGGGACAGGAACAGGAGCCGCACCGGCAGGGACAGAGGACAGAGACCAGGAGAGATCAGCACGGCGGGACAGGAACAGGAGCCGCACCGGCAGGGACAGAGGACAGAGACCAGGACAGAGATCAGCACGGCGGGACAGGAACAGGAGCCGCACCGGCAGGGACAGAGGACAGAGACCAGGAGAGATCAGCACAGCAGACAGGAACAGGAGCTGCACCGGCAGGGACAGAGGACAGAGACCAGGACAGAGATCAGCACGGCGGGACAGGAACAGGAGCCGCACCGGCAGGGACAGAGGACAGAGACCAGGAGAGATCAGCACAGCAGACAGGAACAGGAGCTGCACCGGCAGGGACAGAGGACAGAGACCAGGACAGAGATCAGCACGGCGGGACAGGAACAGGAGCTGCACCGGCAGGGACAGAGGACAGAGACCAGGACAGAGATCAGCATGGCGGACAGGAACAGGAGCTGCACCGGCAGGGACAGAGGACAGAGACCAGGAGAGATCAGCACGGCGGGACAGGAACAGGAGCAGCATCCGGCACGCAGCGCGGCCAGGGAGAGAGGACAGAGATCAGCGCCGCAGCGGCACAAGGAGCAGGAGCAGCGTCCGGCAGCGCGGGCAGGGACAGAGGACAGAGAGGACAGAGATCAGTGCGGGCAGGGACAGAGGACAGAGAGGACAGAGATCAGCGCGGGCAGGGACAGAGGAGAGGACAGAGATCAGTGCGGGCAGGGACAGAGGACAGAGAGGACAGAGATCAGTGCGGGCAGGGACAGAGGACAGAGAGGACAGAGATCAGCGCGGGCAGGGACAGAGGACAGAGGAGAGGACAGAGATCAGTGCGGGCAGGGACAGAGGACAGAGAGGACAGAGATCAGCGCAGGCAGGGACAGAGGACAGAGAGGACAGAGGACAGCGCAGGCAGGGACAGAGGACAGAGAGGACAGAGGACAGCGCTCCAAACCCGCGGGGCAGCGCTTGAAACCCGTGGGGCAGCGCTCCAAACCCGCGGGGCAGCACTTGAAACCCATGGGGCAGGGCTCCAAACCCATGGGGCAGCGCTCCAAACCCGCGGGGCAGCGCTTCAAACCCATGGGGCAGCGCTCCAAACCCATGGGGCAGGGCTCCAAACCCATGGGGCAGGGCTCCAAACCCATGGGGCAGCGCTTGAAACCCGCGGGGCAGCGCTCCAAACCCGTGGGGCAGCGCTCCAAACCCGCGGGGCAGCGCTTCAAACCCATGGGGCAGGGCTCCAAACCCATGGGGCAGCGCTCCAAACCCGCGGGGCAGCGCTCCAAACCCATGGGGCAGCGCTCCAAACCCATGGGGCAGCGCTTCAAACCCGCGGGGCAGCGCTCCAAACCCGCGGGGCAGCGCTCCAAACCCGGGGGCAGCGCTTGAAACCCATGGGGCAGCGCTTGAAACCCGCGGGGCAGGGCTCCAAACCCATGGGGCAGCGCTCCAAACCCATGGGGCAGGGCTCCAAACCCGCGGGGCAGCGCTCCAAACCCGCCCAGAGTGCCCACAGTGTTAAATACACGTCACGGCAGCCCCAGAGTGCCCACAGAGTGTTAAATACACGTCACGGCAGCCCCAGAGTGCCCACAGAGTGTTAAATACACGTCACGGCAGCCCCAGAGTGCCCACAGAGTGTTAAATACACGTCACGGCAGCCCCAGAGTGCCCACAGAGTGTTAAATACACATCACGGCAGCCCCAGAGTGCCCACAGAGTGCTGAGCACACGTCGCAGTCTTGCTTCAAACACCCGTCAGTAGTAAACCCCAGGCAGGATGAACCGCGATCACGGCGCGTGGTTCGGCCTCCACGAAGAACAATGACACTCCCGTAAGATAGCACCGTTGTTTTGAAGCATTGCTGCTGGCTGAATGAGTATCTTTTGATAACATTTTTCCTTTAAATTAACCACTTTAAATAAAATGTTACATTCCAGGTTTCAATGAAAAACCACCATAAACTGAGATACTGGCCAAGGCTGTATCAGCAATCATAAAGGGTTTTCTGTTTTTTTGACAGTGTCTGGGGTATTTTTAAGTAATGTCAGCCTGAGTTTTAGAAAAGCCTTTACGTACCTAAGCTTGAATTAATGCAAGCAGCACAGACAGCGCAGCATCGTTTTGGGGCCGGACTTGTTCTGGGCTTATCCAGAGCTGTTAAAAATGCTGATCACACAGTATCACAGTATCACAGTATGTTTGGGATTGGCAGGGACCTCAGAAGCTCATCCAGTGCAATCCCCCCATGCAGCAGGAACACCCAGCTGAGGTTCCACAGGAAGGTGTCCAGGGGTTGGAATGTCTGCAGAGAAGGAGACTCCACAACCCCCTGGGCAGCCTGTTCCAGGCTCTGCCACCCTCACCATGAAGAAGTTTCTTCTCAAATTTAAGTGGAACCTCTTGTGTTCCAGCTTGATCCCATTACCCCTTGTCCTGTCATTGTTTGCCACCCAGAAGAGCCTGGCTCCATCCTCCTGACACTCACCCTTTATATATTTATAAACATTAATAAGGTCACCCCTCAGTGTCCTCTTGTCCAGCTCCAGAGCCCCAGCTCCCTCAGCCTTTCCTCACACGGGAGATGCTCCACTCCCTGCAGCATCTTGGTGGCTGCGCTGGACTCTCTCCAGCAGTTCCCTGTCCTGCTGGAACTGAGGGGCCACAACTGGACACAAGATTCCAGGTGTGGTCTCCCCAGGGCAGAGCAGAGGGGCAGGAGAACCTCTCTGACCTACTGACCACCCCCCTTCTAACCCCCCCCAGGTCCCATTGGCTTCCTGGCCACAAGGGCCCAGTGCTGGCTCATGGTCACCCTGCTGTCCCCAGGACCCCCAGCTCCCTTTCCCTACGCTGCTCTCTAATATGTAATCTCCCAACCTATACTGGAACCTGGGGTTGTTCCTGCCCAGATTCAAGACTCTACACTTGCCCTTGTTCTATTTCATTACATTTTCCCCGCCCAGCTCTCCAGCCTGTCCAGGTCTCTGGATGGCAGCACAGCTTCCAGTGTGTCACCCACTCCTCCCAGCTTAGTGTCGTCAGCAAACTTGCTGATAGTCACTCAATTCCCTCGTCCCAAATCGTTAATGAATATATTGAATAACACCGGCCCCAGCACTGACCCCTGAGGCACTGCACTGGATACTGGCCCCAACTGGACTCCGCACCATTGATCACCACTCTCTGGCTTCTCTCCCTAAGCCAGTTTGCAACCCACCTCACTCTCTATTGTCTAGACCACACCTCCTCAACTTAGCAACCAGGATGCTGTGGGAGACTGTGTCAAACTCACCGGACCCGAGGTCTCCTACAGAGTATTCAAGTCCATACGCTACCAACATTAAACTAGAAGGAACACCCTTTGCTGTGACAGTAACGCCATGAAATTGGGTTTTCTGAAACCACAGCAAACCATTCTCGGGTCCTTCCTTGGCAAGGAACAAGACATTTCATAGAAAAAGTCACTAAGTCTGATGTAAGCTGGCTCCGCTCTGAGCCGAACCGAGCGACGTGGAGAGGCTCCCTCCCGCCCCAATCGCTCTCCAAGGCTGGAGGAGTCAAAGCCCGAGAACAGCTCGCGACACTCGGGCAGGACCCCGTGTCCTGCTCCGCACGCGTCGAAGCCGCCGAGCAAGGACAGAGCGAAGCCGCCGCGGAGCCCGCGGGACGCGCAGCCCCGTGCCCCCGCTCCCATGGACCCAGAGCGCAGTACGGTTATACAAATAGACTTATGTGTATTTAATCATTACACATAACACGTGCCTGAAAGCTCACAAGGCCATTTTCTGGCTCATGGCTCTGTCCTCTCAGTCTGTGCCACTGGTTATTCACAGCGTTGGCCGTTTCTTCCAAAGCAAACAAAATCTGAAGTGCTAACTGAGTTCTCAAGACCACCTGAGTCCAGAACTGCCGACACCCCCGCACTCCCGCGGGGCAGCGAGTGTAAAAGGCTGAGCGGTCACGGCCAGCGAAGGAGCCCGGCGGCAGCAGCTGCGTCTGGGGCAGCTGAGGGGCTCCCGCAGAGCCCACGGGCGCCGGGCGCACAGAGCGGTCACGGCCAGCGAAGGAGCCCGGCGGCAGCAGCTGTGTCTGGGGCAGCTGAGGGGCTCCCGCAGAGCCCACGGGCGCCGGGCGCAGAGCGGGTCCCGACCGCCACGCTGCGGAACAACATCTCCCCTCCGCTCCCAGAGGGACCCGGCTGAACAGATCACCGTCTGAGGAGGCACAACCAGACAGCCCATGTCCTCGCGTGGCGTGACGCTGCTGACCTGGCTCTGTGGAACAGCCGCAGAAACACGGAGTTCACAGAACCAACCGGAAAAATGACACATAAACTGAGGAGCACGCGCCTGAGATTAACAGCGCTGCCTCCTCAAACCAGGGCAGCTCTGAGCCGACTGTTCCCCTCTCTGCTCACAAAACCCGTCAGCTCTGGAGCGCTGTACAGAGAACTGACGACACGTGGGACTCCGGGCTACGGGTGCAGCAGCGGCAGCGGGGCTGTAACGAACGGAGAAGCGCCGCCGAGGCGCAGGGGAGGCGCACGGCGGCAGGAGCAGCTGCGCTAACCCAGCGCTCACCACCCAGGGCAGACGCGAGGCCCCCGCAGCACCGGCGCCTGGGCAGAGACGAGCGGCGCTGCCGGGCTCGGCCGCGGCACAGCCGCCAGAGAACAGATTCTGCTACGTGAAACATCTCTCACCACTTTCTCCATCTTCTCTCCCCCACTGAGCTGCTTCTCTCACCATTTCCATCTCCTGCGAGAGAGCAAAGTCAGCGCCGCTCGCCCCGTGCTCTCTCCCTTCTCGCAGCACCTCTAAGCTCAAGAAGATCTGAGTCCCGTCATGACCGAAGGGCTGGGAGCGCTGATCCAACAGACGGAAATCCACTACCCGTTATGTTGCAGGTTCAGCGCGCCAAGGGAGACACTGGAGATCTCAGTCATTCTTTCCACCCTGTAACGTTCCCCCCGTCGCAGCCATCGCACCCACCTTCTGCAGCATCTCCAGTTCTTCAGGGCTCAAGTCCCGGTCAATAGAAGAGATACTTTCCAGGCTATTCTTGCGCCCAATGCCAGCAGCAAAAGGGTTTGCAATAATCCCTGGAGACATCTACGAAGCAAAAAGGCAATAAAACATGGTGTGTTACACAAAAAGTCCATTCCCTGGGTTCCCAGGTTCAGAGCACCGAGATGAACCCGGGCTGGTCGGAGCTCCTTCTCAACCTCAAACCTCAGCTCAGCATCAATTATTGAAGGAGCTCGAGGGCCAGGGAAGATGAGTTTGAGTTGAAACGAGTACAGAAAAGGGATAAGGAACAGAATCACAGAATGGACTGGGTTGGAAAAGACCTCAGAGATCATCCAGTCCAAGCCTTGGTCCAACTCCAGTCCATTCACTAGATCATGGCACTAAGTGCCATGTCCAATCTCAGTTTAAAACCCTCCAGTGCCGGTGAGTCCAGCACCTCCCTGGGCAGCCATTCCAATCCTGACCACTCTCTCTGCACAGAATTGCTTTCTGATCTCCAGCCTCAATTTCCCCTGGCAGAGTTGAAGTCCATGGCCCCCTGTCCTATTGCTGATGCCTGGGAGAAGAGACCAATCCCCCCCTGGCTAGAACTGCCCTTCAGGTAGTTCTAGAGAGTGCTGAGCTCAGCTCTGAGCCTCCTCTTCTCCAGACTAAACAAGCCCAGCTCCCTCAGCCTCTCCCCATAGGGCTTGTGTTCCAGTCCCTTCATATCGGTACTGGGGACTGGGCACTTATTCTAGTGGAGAACAAAAAAGCTTACTTGATAAGCCTTGAAAAAAGAAACCGAGAAGGCACAGGATTACTACGGGGAAGAGTTTCCCTGCGGGGAAAGGCAAACACCAGTGAACAGACAGTATAGCATCGGCACAGGAAAAACCAGGCACAAGCAGCCTGGAGAAAAGGAGCGTGAAAACCGCACTTGTAAGCAGCGCGGTGGCCCTGTGGGACGGTCCCGCAGCCAGCGGAGACGCCCTGGCGAACCGGCCACGCCGCCAGGTCACAGAGCAGGAGAGCGACGTGGGAACCCGTCGCCCCAGACACCGAGACCTCCAGCAAAGGGCGTGAGAAGGCCGGAGCCGTCAGGGAGCAGCAGGGGCGCAGCCTCACCTCGATGGCGGCCGCGGCGCGCGGGTCGAAGCCGTCGCACACCAGCACCAGCAGCGCGTCGCCCACGCCGCGCAGGACCTGCACGGCCTCCGTGTGCGTCATGCCCAGCAGGCTCTGCTGGTTCACCTCCAGGATGCGCATCCCCACCTGCAGCCGCCCGTCCCGCGCCGCCGCCCCCGACGAGCTCACCTGCAACGGGCCAGACGGGGCTGAGATGGGACGGGGCACGGGGACCGGCCGGAGAGGAACCGGAGCGCGGGAACGGGAACGCTGCGGCTCCGCGTCAGCGTCTGAAGCGTTTGTGTGCACTTACAGACAGGGGAGAAAATCAATGAAGTGTACAGTGTGACAGAGGAAACAGGCGCGGAAGAAACCCCAGAATCCCAGGATGTCAGGGGGTGAAGGGCCCTCAAAGCTCATCCAGTGCAGCCCCCCCGGAGCAGGAACACCCAGCTGAGGTTCCACAGGAAGGTGTCCAGGGGTTGGAATGTCTGCACAGAAGGAGACTCCACAACCCCCTGGGCAGCCTGTTCCAGGCTCTGCCACCCTCACCCCAACAAGTTGCTTCTCCTCTTCCAGTGGAACCTCCTGTGTTCCAGTTTGCACCCATTGCCCCTTGTCCTGTCCCTGGTTGTCACCAGCAGAGCCTGGCTCCATCCTCCTGACACTGCCCCTTTCCATATTGATCACCATTGATCTTTCGGGAGATAAAAAGCATCTAAATTTGAAATATACTGCCCTAAGGAAAGAAGCTGCTTTTGCTTTGCGGGTGCCACAGTGGGAAAGCTCACCCTTCTCTGATTCGGCTTCACAGCATGGAAGTGTAACAATTCTTTTGTTGGGAGAGAGACAGAAAACGCAAGCATAGTGGTCATTTTTGTGGATAAGAGACAAATGAGGCATAAGGCTTTTCACTGTCTTTGTGGTAGAGACAGACCTAAATTACACGTATCTGTCATTTTCCACCCTCCCTTTTGGCATTAACTCCCGTTTTCTTTCCTCAGCCAGCCACAGGTCCCATCCTGCCCCGTGCATGTCCCGGGGTGCTGTGCGCAGACCCCGGCCGTTCTGAGGAACACGGCCCCGTGCTCCGGGACCCCGGCCGTTCTGAGGAACACGGCCCCGTGCTCCGGGACCCCGGCCGTTCTGAGGAACACGGCCCCCGTGCTCCGGGAGGCACCGGAGCGCTGCGCCGCCACCGCGCGGCGGGAGAGGCAACGGGGCGAACCCGCGTCTGCCACGCTGGGACAGGAGAGGAGACTGTGGGACTTGTGTGCGTGCAGGGTGAAAGAAAACAGCAAAACACAAAAGCAACAATCAAAACAACCCCAAACCAAACAAATGCAAACAGGAGATTTTGCTCAGGAGAAATACATGAGCTGGGAAGCGAGAAAAAATTGTACGATGGTGACAGGAGAAGCTGCTCTCGGGAACCAGACAGAAACACGGGGTCCAGCGGGAAGCGCCCCAGGGAAAGAACAGAACCACCAGAAGGGCGTCACTTCCTCAGTGGAAGCAGAACGCGTGGGGTGCAACGGGGTGTACCCGGGGCACGCTGGACGAAACAGAGCTCTTGGTGCCTCGTGTCATAGAGCCAGAGCTCAGAGTGATTCCGGAGACTGAGGAACAGCCGCAAGCCAGAGGCCAAGGAACCAACAGGACCGGGCGCTGCGGAGCTATGAGCAGTGCAGCCCCGCGGCCGCCCCGCAGCCGCCCCGCAGCCGCCCCACTGCAGCCCCACAGCCGCCTCACTGCAGCCCCACAGCAGCCCCACAGCCGCCCCACAGCCGCCCCACTGCAGCCCCATAGCAGCCCTGCAGCCGCCCCACTGCAGCCCCGCGGCCGCCCCACTGCAGCCCCACAGCCGCCTCACTGCAGCCCCATAGCAGCCCCGTGGCCGCCCCATAGCAGCCCCACAGCCGCCCCGCAGCAGCCCCACGGCAGCCCCATAGCAGCCCTGCAGCAGCCCCATAGCAGCCCTGCAGCAGCCCCATAGCAGCCCCGCAGCCGCCCCGCGGCTGCCCTGCCGCGCTCTGCACCTTGGAGATGAAGATGCCCTCGTCGGTGGGATCAAACGGGTTCCCGGCGTGACCCTTGGCGCCACCGCGGATGCTGATGCCCAGTTTTTCTCCTGGGGCCTTTTCAATGCATATTTCCTGCCAACACAGAAAAGGTCTCCTTGTTTCTGGGCCAAGTTCGGACAGGAATTGCTAAGGAAACACTCCCGGTAGGTGGCCATGTTCTAAATACCCCGAAAAGGACCTGGATTAGAGCTTTCGTTCGTGTAGCACAGTTCACTGGTTTTGATGGGCTCCTTTTCCGTGTTTTTGTCTCCTGTTCAGGTCCTGATCGTTCTCTGACCCCGAGGTGCCCACGGGCATGGCAGGAGACCGTCCATGGTCCCCAGCTGGAGATACGTTACAGCACTCACCAGAGACCGGATCCTGCCCCCGAGAAGGACATCTCGGCCTCAACTCTGGCCGTATCCAGCCCCAGAGTCCCACCCTGCGGTAGCTGCGCGTTCCCTGAGACCCTGGAGCCTCCACCAGGGCCACTGATGGCCCTACAGCTCCCTTTGTGCGCCGCTGTGCCCGTCCCCAGCGCAGCAGGGTGGTCCCAAGGCGCTGACAGCACAGCCTCCCCGCCCCGGGCACGGGGACGGGGACGTCACCCGCGCTGGCTGGGACAGGAGGGTGGCACCGTCGTCAACAAACAGGGTCCTCAGCAAAGGAGGCGCCTGGAGCAGCGCAGGAGCTGCTGGACCACGCTGCGGTGCCCACAGCCAGATCTGACCAGGTTATAAAAGGGGTCCCCACAAAGACCCCTTGGAGCGGTGTGGGAACAGCGGCTCTGTGAACTGGAGCCCCCCCTTAGCCTGGGACACTAAGGAGACTTTGTGGGATCGAGCACCCGACATCCCCATTGGGTGAGTGGTTATGAACTGGGTATATCCTGGAATGGGTCCCTGCCTGACCAGGCAAGTGGGAGCCCTCGCCCGAGCGGGCGAGTGGTTATTCCTGCGGGAGCCCTGCAGAGAGACGCCTCTGGTTTGTTTCTGTTGAGTGAATGCCTGTATGCTGTGGATCCTCATCGTTCTTGTGTTGTCATAGCCCAATAATGTCCTCAACTGATAGCCAAACCTGTATTTTATGTTGTTGGAGTGCTACATAGTTGTATAAACCCTTTTCCTAGTCGGCTTATTGGCTACATTTTCCCAGCTGGAATGAATTCTGGTTTGGAACCTGCCCACCCAAACCTGAGGTTCGGGGTGCCCCGGTGACGCAGCCGGCGGGAGCCCCGCTCGGCACCGCGGCTCCCGCTGACGCACCTGCATGCCGGGCGGCGGCGGGTCCCTCCGCACCAGCACGGCGAGCTCCTGCGCGCTGGACAGCAGCGCGGTCACGGCCTCCTGGTGCGTGGCGTGGCGCAGGTCGGTGCCGTTCACCTCCAGGATCCGGTCCCCCACGCGCAGCCCGCTGCGGGACGCCAGCCCGCGCGGGATGACCTGCACAGAGTGGCAGCGTGGCAGCGCGCCCGAGGGACGCCAGCCCGCGCAGGATGACCTGCACAGAGCGGCAGCGTGGCAGCGCGCCCGAGGGACGCCAGCCCGCGCGGGATGACATGCACAGAGCGGCAGCGCGGCAGCGCGCCCGAGGGACGCCAGCCCGCGTGGGATGACCTGCACAGAGCGGCAGCGCGGCAGCGCGCCCGAGGGACGCCAGCGCGGCAGCGCGCCCGAGGGACGCCAGCGCGCCCCGGGCCGTCACAGCGCCCCCTGGGCTGCCCGAGCCCGTCCCTCACAACCAGAGCTCCTCAGGAGGCAACTGCCTGTGGAGAGCTGCTCGGTGCACTGATGTGTTAAGGACTTGTAGAGAGCCACCATAAAATGACAATCGTACCCTCTAAGCGCAGTGTGCGCGGGTACTTGCACTCCCTCCAAACCCCTTCTCATTGGGAGACTTCGAGGCATCGGAACACAAAACATCGGCACCTCGGGAGGCGAAACAGGACCAGTTACAAA
>CABFKC020000034.1:0-77151 GCA_901699155.2 Streptopelia turtur
GCGAGGGGGTCACAGGCTGCTCACCAGCTGCATCTGCCCGTCGGGCTCGGCCCCCGCAGCCCCTCGTGCCCCCCCGCCCTCGGCCCCCCCACAGGCTGCAGCTGTTGAGTTTTTGCTTGTTCCGTTTCCACATCTAAATCCATATATCTTTTGGCAGCTTCTTTTAATCTTTCTAAAAAGGCTGAGGGAGACTCATTCTTTTCCTGCCTTACGTTATACAATTTTGACCAATTCGTTTGCTTCGGTATAGCAGTTTGAACACCGATCAATAACCAATCCTGATATCTCTGGAGACGGCATAACCCGCCTCCTGTATTATAATTCCATCGGGGATCCTCTTTTGGAAAGTTTTCATCAACATTACCCTCTACTCTCCCGTTCCGAATATCTTCTCTCACTTTATCCCTTGCAACCCGTATAACCATATCTTTTTCTGTGGAATCCATTAATGTATCCAAAATCACTTGTAAATCATCCCAATCGGGATTTTGTGTCTTAATTATCATCTTCATTACTTTTGCAACCTTATCTGGGTTTTCCCGATAAGGACCGGCTAACTGCTTCCAAATCACTAAATCCCCCGGCGAAAACAGGACCTTTACATAAACCGGTTCCCCCCCAACGCCTACCGCCTGTCGCAGGGGTGCTATTACATTTGATGTTTCCCCCCCTTTTGCGCTTCCTTTTCTTTTTCCCTGTTTCTAGTTCGATGAGACACTGGGGTTACGGTTATTTCTTTCACACCGGCTATTACCTCTTTTTCATCACTTGAATCATCATCACTATCAGTGAGAGGGGAGGCGCGGAGGATCTAATTGGTACCATTCCCTCAGAAGGCGCAACATCAAGGCATAGTAAACCCGTCTTTGAATCATTACCACTGCTATTTTCCACAGCCAAACACGTCATGCATTTCTTTTCCGTTGTACATCTCGTGCACTTATTACCGTTGTCATTCTGCACTAACATTAGCCCACAGCTCTCTCTCCAGTCACGCTTTCGCTCCAGATAAAAGAAAAGATCAACATACGGAACTTCATCCCATTTACCCTCTCGCTGACGAAACTGCATTAATTCAGCAATAGTTTCATAGTCCAAAGTGCCCTCTGGGGGCCACTGTACTTCATTTGGTAATTTATACTCAGGCCACCTATGCGTACAATACTCGATTAACTTCTTTTTATGCATAGACTGTTCAAACCCAGCCTCCTTCCAATGTTTCAGTAAACAACTCAACGGTGATACCTTCGAATTAGACATATCAACACAGAAGGATACAGATAACTGACACAGAAAGATAACACAGATAACTTAACCAGAACAACAGAAAACGGGATCAAATCACCGGTTTCAACAGTAAATACAGATTAAATCACCAGAACTACAGACCAGGTGCTGAGCAGCACGAATAACCAGACCAGGTGCGCACAAATAACCAGACCAGGTGCCGAACCTGCGGCACAAATAACCAAACCAGACCAAATGCCGAACCTGCAGAGGTTTCCCTCTGTCTGATGGACGGCTGCCTAGGCAATACCCCGGGAGCTCCCTGCCCAACCGAGCGTGGCTTTCGCCGCGTCTGACCGGCAGGCTACCAAATGCCTGACCAGCAGGCTACCAGACCAGAACCAGACCAAACGGGTACCCAATAATCCAGATAAAGCACCTTCTTACCAGGCAGAGGTCCGTCGTGAGCAGCAGAGGGTCGGTCGCATCCGATGCACTCCCCAAGAATACCTCGGTGCTAGCCGGAGCAGGATCGAGACGCGATCTGCCTCAGCAGCCCACAAAGTCTCATCTGGGTCGCCAAAATGTTAGCATTCAAGGACTCATAACCACGGGCGTAGTTATATGCGGTGCTTTATTTCAGCGCTGGGAAACCAGGGGTTCGCACCCAAAGCTGGCTTCTACCACCGATTTGAATTTTACTACATTTATACAGTTTGGTTACATACATATTCATTAGAGTTACAACGTGTATACTGCATATTCATAAGGTTACACAATTATTTCACAATATCAATTGCAACACCTTGGAACTACCCTAAGCATGCGCAGTGTCCTCTGGTGGTCGTTTTGGGGGTCTTCAGGATGAAGTAAGTAGTCTTCATCACTAGTGTACTTTTCACCTTTCATCACAGCACATGCGCGCTCTTCACAAAATTATATAAATTCTTGGATGATAGCAAATGTACCTTCTCAGCACATCCTATCTTCTCGAGATAAGATAAGTACTAACTTTTAGTTCTCTAAAATATGAAACTCATATACAACCTGCATAGTTTTTAAGATAAGGTAAGAATCTTGGATACAGTTTACAAGCAAAATGCAGCTAACCATAACAAGGGGACCCGGGGGACAAAGAGGGGGGAGCACAAGAGTGGGGGGGGACACAAAGGAACTAGGGGGACACAAGGGGGGGCACAAGATGGGGGAGAAACACGGTGACTGGTGGGGGGGGCGGTGCTAAACGGGGAGGTACAAGGGAGGGAATGAAGTGGGGGGGAGCAAGGAGACCCGGGGGCACAACAGGGGGAGCACAAGATTCAGGGGGGCACAAGGAGACTGGGGGGAGCTCATGGAATTAGGGGGCACAAGTGGGGGGCTTATAAGAGGGGGGGGCACAATATGAGGGGCACAAAGGGACTGGGGGGACACAAGGGGGGGCACAAGGAGACTGGGGGAGTGCTACAGGGGGGCACAAGGAAAGAACGAAGTGGGGGGTATGAGGGCAGACGGGGACACAAGATTTGATGGTTCTGTGATTCTTGATCAATTTGATTCTTCTGTGATTCTTCGATTCTTTGATTCTGTGATTCTGCGATTCTATCATTACATGATTCTATGTTTCTGCAATTCTATAATTCTTTGATTCTTTGAGTTTTTTGATTCTATAATTCTGTGATTCTATGATCTGTGTTTCTGTGATTTGATTATTCTGTGATTATTTGGTTTTTTTATTCTTTGATGTTTTTATTCTTTGATTTTTTGATTCTATAATTTATTTATTTTATAATTTATTGATTCTAGGATATTATGCTTCTTTGATTCTAAGACTCTACAATTCTTTGATTGATTCTACGATTCTTTGATTTTTTGATTCTACAGTTATTTCATTCTATGACTCTGTGATATGGGTTTTGGTTTTTTTTTTTTTTGCTTCTGTGATTCTATGATTCTACAATCCTGTGATTCTGTAATTCCATGATTCTGTTATTCCCTGATTCTATGATTATGTGATTCTACGATTCTTTGATTCTGGGATATTATGATGCCTTGATTCCCTGATTCTTCAATTCAAGATTCTATCACTCCAAGGTTCTACGATTCCTTTATTCCACGATTCTACGACTCTTCGATTCTTTCCTTTGAGCCCAGAGCAGTTTGGAGCCTCCAACCCTCCTGGACCTCCCGTGTGTCACCTGCTCCATCCTCGGCTTGGCTGGAGATCCCCAGCGGTCCCCTGTGGGGTGACAATGGGGCCCTTTGTCACCTCACTGGTGACACCGCCTGTGGTCACCACGGCGCCGGGCCCGGCTGCACTTTGTGGCAGGACGGTGACGGGACCAGCGCGAGCCCGGAGCGCAGCCCACGTCTCTTTAGAGTCACAGACTCGTTTGAGTTGGACGAGACCTTCGGATCAAGTCCAACCACAACCCGACTCGAGCTGCCGGTGGCAGATTCGTGTGTGGAGCTCCCGAGCTCATCCCGCGTCTTTTTGTGGCGAGGAGCTCCCGAGCTCATTTCACATATTTTCGTGGTGAGGAGCTCTTGATCTCAATTCACGCCTCTTCGTGGCAAGGATCTACCAGGACCATCTCACATCTTTCCCTGGCAAGGAGCTCCCGAGTGCGTCTCAAATCCTGAAGACTTTCCTTTTTGCCGAAGCTTTTCCTTTTCACCAAAGGTTCCCCATGAGAATGGAGCAGAGGACCCCCAGCTGCCCCGGGTGGCCTGGGAGGAGGTGAATGTTCCCCAGGCCATCAGACCTCGACGGCAGCCTGACGAGGTGACCAGGTTCCAGCTGCTGCCGCGTGAGTGAGGGGCCAGAGGGGACAGCGGGGACAGAGGGGACACGGCTCCTGCCCAGAGGCCGCGGGGCCGGCAGGACGCGGCTTCTCCACAGCCCTCCCTGCTGTCCATTACCAGACACCAGCTGGTTACCGGTGTACGAGTTCCGGAGAGACAACTTGGACTTCATTGTGAAGTTCATGGAGAGCCCGGCAAACAGCGTGGAAGAGAAGCTGAGGTTCCTCAACAACGTCTGTGAGCTGTGCAACTTCAGCAAGAACAACACCGCGCCAAAGGGCCTGGAGACCTTCTGCCGCTCCTATGAGCTGCTGGAAAACGTCACGGTGAGGGGACACCTGGTGTGTTTGGGGAAGGGACTCAGGCCCCCCCAGCACCGGTACCTCAAATCACAATATGGCACTAAACTCACTTCAAAACAAACACCAAATGGCGTCCCCAGGGGCACCAGAATCACCTCAGGGCTCAACATGGCACCAAATTCACCTCAGGGCTCAACATGGGGGAAACAAAATCACTTCAGGGCTCAAAATGGCACCAAAATCACCTCAGGGCTCAAAATGTCACCAGAGTCACCTCAGGGCTCCAAAAGGTGGCCCCAGGCACATAAAATCACCTCAGCACAAAAAACAGCAGTGCCAGGAGCATAAAATTGCCTCAAAACACAAAGAATCTGCCCAAGGGGCATCAAGATCCCCTCAGGGCACAAAATGGTGGCATGAAGATCATCTTAGGGCTCAAAATGGTGGCCATGGGGCATAAAATCACCTCAAAACACAAAATGGTGGCCCCAGGGGCATAAAATCACCTCAGGGCTCAAAATGGTGCCAGAATCACCTCAGGGCTCAACTGGCGGCCCCAGGGGTGCTGGGATCACCTCACACCAAGAAAACCCTGAGGAGCTGGAACGAGCCGAGAGGAGGGAACGGAGCTGGTGAGGGGCTGGAGAAGGAGGGTGAGGGTGGAAATTGGGGGTGATTTCTTCCCCAAAGCGCTGTGGGGCACTGGAACAGGCTGCCCAGGGCAGTGCTGGAGTCGCCACCCCTGGAGGCTGAACAGACGAGGTTCTTGGAGACGTTTTAGTGCCGGGGTTGGGTTAATGGACTCGATGACCTTGAGGGGCTTTTCCACCCAAAACAATTGTCTAATTGGCTGATTTTGGGCATTCCCGCACAGCCGCTCTCTCCTGGCCGGTCGGGCCGGCTCGGGGGGACACCGGGGGTGTCTCTGCAGACATGGGGGTTCAATTTGGCTCCCTTTCTCTCCCTCCAGCCCTCGGGATCCTGGAGCAGGACCCTGACCCCTCCACCTGTGCCCTGGCAGTTCAGACCATGCTCCTCCTCACCACCAGGACAAATCAGCCAAGACAGCGGCCGACCCTGCGGTCCCTCTGCTGCTGGCGCCGCTAAGCCCGGCTTAAGTGCAGCTTTTCTCACCGAAACACCTGCATTTTCTGACAATAACTCTGGAAAAGGAGCCCGATCCATGGCGTCCTTCAGCCCTGAGGTGACGGCGGCGTTTCCGGCCTCTCCTGACGCCGTTTTTCTGGGAAATCCCCCAGATCCTCGAGCTCAGGGACGTGAAGTCAGGATTTTTGTGCTTGCGTCTCGTTTGCTTTTTGCTTCTTTGGGGGTGTTTTGATCGTGCAGATGGTGTTGACGCTCCCCTCTGAGCAGGGCCGGCACAGACGCCTTTTCACGTTGCTTAAATAAATTGTGTCAGATCAAGATTCTCCCACTGGAACCAACAGACGTGGACGCATTGTGGGGAAGATCCCAATTAAGGAAATTCACGCTGATAAAAATGCCCAGTTTATCCCCATTAAGCAGCAGCAAAGCCCAGCCCAGAGGGCAGCGAAACCCCCGAAACTCCCCCGGGGAGTTCATCCCAGTTTGAGAAACAAAAACAGGGCAAAATGGGGATTTTGCTGCAATCGCGAGAACTTGAGCATCCAAGTGTTCCATCCGGGGGTTGGTCGCAGGGAATAAAACGCTTGAGGCCCAAAGGGATTCGTGGTAAATCAGCGTTGGGTGTTTTGATTTCGGGTGTCAGGGGAACAGTTGGGTCTTTTCCAACCCAAATTATTCAGGGATTCTAAAACAGGAGGGAATTGGGGGTAAATTGTGGTTCAGGGAGGGAAAAGTGGGAGACGTGTCCCCCCCGTGATCCTCATGTCCCCTCCAGGTCCCCTGTGCTCCCCCAGCCACCGCCTGCAGACGGTGTAATGATGTTGTTGGGCTTTGTGGGTGGGTTGTGCATTAGAGAGGGACTTTTGTGGTTTGTTGTATTTCATGTTTTTTTTTCTGTACGTAACTTTGTTTCTTTGTGTGCTTGTTTGTTTTGGTAAATATATTGATTTATGTTTTTTAGACCTGTGCTCTCTGTCATTTTCTTGTATCTGCAGAGCTGAGGGGTGAGGATGGCTGCCGGGCATGACGGGATGGTTGGGAAGAACCGCTCAAGGCTGCATGGAAGTAGAACTGGTTGGGATTAAAAATTTGGTGGAGGGGGTAGAGTAGTACCTCCATAACCACCACTGAGGGGGTGTCATCCCCATCCCTGCTGTGCAGCCAACCCCAGAGTGCCCATGCAACCCAGGTGTGATGTCACGGCCCGTGTTCCATCCGCAGCGCTGGTGCCCGGCAACGACCACAACAAAGAGAATCCCACCAGCACTGCGCAAAGCCCATCCTGTCTTCCCTTTTCGCTTTCTTACCACTTGCCCTGTTCCCAGTCCAGCCCTTGTATCCCATTCCCCGTGCCTTAGCTGCAAAATCCAACCTTCTCACCTGCTCCCACCAACTCAGTCCTGTCTTTCCCTTCCCACTTTTTATTGTTATGAAGGTCTTGAAGAAGAGGAAAACTGCGCTGCTGGAGGTACGGCCCCCACTGCCTGGGGGGATGGCGTGGCATGGGACCCCACTCTGGGGAGCTCAGGGGCCAGGAGCTCAGCTCGTCCTCTCCACCCAGCCCTGCAAGGCCACGGGCTGGGAGAAGCCCTTCTGGGCTGCTCGTCCCCTGCTGAAATCGAGCATCCCTGCCTGGGGGACACGTCCCCATGGGAGCCCAGGGCACCCCGGGCTCGTGTCAGAGGGATGCTCAGTGGCAGCAGCTGGTGCTGCCTGGAGCCTGAGCCCGTGCCTCCTCTGCCCCTTTCCAGGCTGGAGCCAGGGCAGCCCAGCCCTGCCCGGGGAGCAGCACAGAGGCAAAAAACCCACCTGTGCAAGGTAAGGAGCTTCTGGGTCCCGAGGCAGGTGTGGGGCTGGGGTCTGTGCCTGGGGCACCCCACAGGGCAGGGACATGGCTGCTCACCCCTGCCCTCTCTGCTCCCGCACATCTGCAAGACCGCGTCACTCCCAAATCTGCTGAAGGGCACAAAGCGCAGGATCCACTGGCTGCAGGTGCTGGCCCGTGGGTGCTGGTGGCCCAGGAGCTGCCCAAACTCCAGGCAGCTCCTGCTGGGGACATACCATGGGGTCCTGTCACACCAGAACTCTCCCTGGGCAGTGAGAGGGGTCAGGGGTGCTGAGACCCCCGTCCCACAGGTGCGCTGGGCTGGTCAGGGCAGGGCCAATGCACTTTTCTGCTTGTATTTTGGCTTAGGATACACCACCTCTGGCTGGGGAGCTGTATGTCTGGCTGCTGGGATCAAGGAAGGAGAGATGGAGGAGAAGATGGACGTAGATGTGATGGAAGAAGAGATGGAGGTTGATGTGATGGTGGAAGAAGAGATGATGGATGTAGACGAAGCGACAGAGGAAGAAATGGAGGTAGATGCAGAGATCGAGGAGGCAATGGATGTGGATGGATAGCTGAAGATCACAGATGGACGTCCCAGCAGCCGGATAGGAACATGCTCCCCAGCCACTGCCTGCAGCCGCTGCAATAATGTTGGTGGGTGGGTTATACATTAGACAGGAGTTTTAGGGTTTTTTGTACTTAGTTGTAGTTGTTTTTTCTGTACATAGTTTTGTTTCTTCGTGTGTTTGTTTGTTTTGGTAAATATATTGATTTACGTTTTTTCAGACCTGTGCTCTCTGTCATTTTCTTGTATCTGCAGAGCTCTGGTTTCCGCTTGCTCTGGGTTCCTGGAGCTGGAGGTGGCTGGGGGTGCTGGCACGGCCACCCCAGGGACAGGGGGTCCCTGTGCACAGAGGGGTCCCCCTTGCAGAGACATGGCACTGGGCACCAGTGGGGTTGGTTCATGGGTTGCTGGAGAGCGGTGTCCCCAACAGCAAAACTGTCACCAGCAACGAGTGAGCCATGAGAGCCTTGGGAACGGCTTGTGCCAGGATCAGGGAGAAGGTTTTGCAGCTGTAGGTGCGGCTGTTTAAGGCTCTGAACCTACACATGCGCAGGGCTTTGGAGCTGTTCCCCACCAGGCTGGTGTCAGGACCGGGGTTGCTCCCAGCTGGCAGAAGCGTCCGGGCTGGAGCCAGTGGGAGCTGTTCCTCTCCTCTGGACGCATGCAAGGACATTCAAGTCCTTCTCAAATGGTGGGGCCCAGCCCGACACACAGTGCTCCAGGTGAGGCTGCACCAAGCTTGGACCCAGTGGGACAATCCCTTCTCTTGGCTGGCTGGTCGGGCTGTGTTTGACGTCCCCAAGACGCCGTTTGCCCTCTCTGAGCCCGGGCACACTGCTGGCTCCTGAGCCGCTGAGCCCCCCAGCACCCCAGATCCCTTTCTGCAGGGCTGCTCTCCAGCTGCTCCTCTCCCTGTTTAGACTTGTGCAGCTGTTGCCCCTCCCAGGGGCAGAACCGGCATTTGGGCTTGTTACACATCAACCCATTCGTCATCGCCCAGTGCTCCAGTCTGTCCAGATGCCTCTGCAGGGCCTCTCGTCTCTTGAGAAACTCAACACGGAATCACAGACTGGTTGGGGTTGGGAAGAGATCACCTAGTCCAACCCACCTGCTAGACCGGGTTCACCAGAGCAGATGGCACAGAATGGCATCTACATGTGTTCTGAGTGTTTCCAGAGGAGGAGACTCTCCATCCTCTCTAGGCAGCCTGTTCCAGGGCTCTGGCACCCCCACAGTAAAGAAGTTTCTCCTCCTGTCGAGACAGAACCTCCTGTGTGTCATTCTGTGCCCGTTGCCCCTCACCCTGTCATTGGGCACCACTGAAAAGAGTCGGGCCCATCCTCTTCACACCCACCCTGGGGATATTTAGCAGCATAAACACGATCCCCTGTCAGCTTGTCTTCTCCAGGCCAAACAGACCCAGTTCTCTCAGTCTTGCCTCTTCAGAAAGAAGCTCCAGAGCCCTCATCATCCCTGTGTCTCTCCACTGGACTCTCTCCAGTAATTCCTTCTCCTTTGTAAGCTGGTGTCGAGGGTTTAGATTGCGGGGGAGAATAAAACCCTGGCAGGTGTATTGTTAACCTCCCCTCCTCCCTCCACTTCCCCCTTTTGCCCCTCCCTCTCCCCCCTTCCCACTCAGCACAGGTGATCAGGAGGGAAAGAAGGACAGAGAGAAAAGAGTTGGAAAAATTAAAAATGTTTTATTAATGCTACTGATAAGAATAGAGAAAATAATACAAAATATACAAAACCAATCTGGAAAGTCCCAGCAACTGCAGAGCCAGCACCCGAAGTCCTGGACTGGACTCTGCAGCCAACCGGAGCTGGATTCAGTCTGTCACTGGCCTCAGTTCACAGGGACGACTAGCAAGGTCCTCTCCTAATGTCACCATAAGGAAAAGGGACGAGATCCTCGCGATCTCCCACTTTTATATGAAGTATTCACGTGAATGGGATGTTATACTCTGTTGGTCGGTTTCTTGGTCACCTGTTTCTCGTTGCCCCTCTGGCGAGATGTCCATCCATGCTTATCAATGACCTCACATTGCATTGCTATGTTCACCAAAACATGTTTCTGGTTCTCCAGGAAAATGCAGCTCATATGAAGCTTGAGCTGACAGGCAAATTCACTAAAATAGAAACTTGTTTTTTAACAAAGCCAGGACATTGCACCCCTTATAATATGCCATTCACAGAATACTTATCAATACAATCTATCAATACAATCTAATTAATCACTACTACTATATATAAGTATATACACATATGTACAAATATACACAGGAGTAAGTAGTCAGTGGACCATCCTTTGAAAAGTTCATTTAGTTAATTTTGTCACAACAGTCTCCCAGGGCAGGAACAATGGTGCATCTAATGCATCTCATGACCACTGTTTGTGGGTTAAAGACATCAACTTCAAAGAAGTTGTCAGGCGCCAGTCCAAGAAGCGAGTGCTGGTTTCATCATCACTGTCTTGATCTGAAAGACACTTATGAAACACTGTCAGGTCCTTGGGAAAAACAATCCCAGTAATGGGCTGAGGAACGCAGACCGCCTTTCCTAACATGTTTGTCATGTGTACTACAGGGACTTTATCTCCTTCCACAGGATGAAGAATCTCTGATTGGGCAGGCCCGGCTCCATTGGCTGATCCCCCAGTCTTGACCAACCAAGTGGCTTTTGCTAAATGTGAATCCCAGTTTTTAAAGGTTCCACTACCCAATGCCTTTAGTGTAGTGTTTAGCAAATCATTGTACCTTTCATATTTCCCAGAGGCTGGTGCATGATATGGAATATGATATACCCACTCAATACCATGTTCTTTGGCCCAATTGTCTATATACTGTTTTTGAAATTAGTACCATTGTCTGATTCAATTCTTTCTGGCGTACTGTGTCGCCAAAGGACTTGCTTTTCAAGGCCCAGGATAGTATTTCGGGCTGTAGCATGAGGTACGGCGTATGTTTCCAACCATCCAGTGGTTGCTTCCACCAGTGTAAGTACATAACGCTTACCTTGACATGTTTGTGGAAGTGTAATATAATCAACCTGCCAAGCTTCTCCATACTTATACTTTAACCATCGCCCCCCATACCATACAGGCTTTAACCGTTTCGCTTGTTTGATTTTGGCGCAAGTTTCACATTCATGAATAACCTGTGAAATAGTGTCCATAGTTAAATCCACCCCTCGATCGCGAGCCCATTTATATGTTGCATCTCTGCCTTGATGCCCTGAAGCATCATGGGCCCACCGAGCTAGGAACAGTTCACCTTTATGTTGCCAGTCCAAGTCCACCTCAGCTACTTTAATCTTAGCAGCTTGATCTGCTTGTTGGTTGTTCAGATGTTCCTCGGTGGCTCAACTTTTAGGCGCATGAGCATCTACATGCCGAACTTTCACAGGCAGGCTCTCTAGCCGAGCAGCAATGTCTTGCCACAGTGTGGCAGCCCAAATGGGTTTACCTCTGCGCTGCCAGTTGCTTTTCTTCCATTGCTGTAGCCACCCCCACAAGGCATTTGCTACCATCCATGAGTCAGTATAGAGATAAAGTATTGGCCACTTCTCTCGTTCAGCAATGTCCAAAGCCAGCTGGATGGCTTTCACTTCTGCAAATTGACTAGATTCACCTTGTCCTTCAGTGGCTTCTGTAACTTGTCGTGTGGGACTCCACACAGCAGCTTTCCACCTTTGATGTTTTCCTACAAGACGACAGGATCCATCTGTGAACAGTGCATACTGCTTATCAGTCTCTGAAAGAGTATTATATGGTGGTGCTTCTTCAGCACGTTTTACTTCCTCATCTGGAGACATCCCAAAGTCTTTGCTTTCTGGCCAGTCTGTAATCACTTCTAAGGTCCCTGGGCGATTGGGATTTCCAATTCGAGCTCGTTGCGTGATCAGTGCAATCCATTTACTCCACGTAACTTCGGTTGCATGATGCGGAGAGGGAACCGTCCCTTTGAACATCCAGCTCAGCACCGGCAGTCGAGGTGCCAGGAGGAGCTGTGCTTCAGTACCGATCACTTCTGAAGCAGCTCAAACTCCTTCATACGCTGCCAGTATCTGTTTTTCAGTGGGAGTATAGTTGGCCTCAGATCCTTTGTATCCTCGACTCCAAAAACCTAGGGGTTGACCTCAGGTTTCTCCTGGTGCTTTCTGCCAGAGGCAGGGACATTGAGAATTTTTTCCTAATATCCCATCTTAACCTCCCCTGGTACAATGTGAGGCCATTTCCTCTTGTCCTGTCTCTTGCGAGAAGTTCTTTACCTGCCAAAGAGTACACCCATGCAGGCCATGAGCTGCAGCTTCTCCAGGAGATGCTGTGGGATACGGTGTCAAAGGCTTTACTGAAGTCTAATTACACAACATACACGGCTTTTCCCTCATCTACTAGATGGGTCACCTTGTTGGAGAAGGACATCAGGTTGTTGAAGCGGGACCTGCCTTTCATAAACCTATGCTGAGTGGGCCTGATCACATGGTTTTCTTGTATGTGCTGTGTGATATCACTCAGGATGTTCTGTTCCATGACATTCCCCGGCACCGAGACCAGACTGACAGGTCTGTAGTTCCCCGGATCCTCCTTCCAGCTCTTCTTGTGGATGGGCGTCACATCAGCCAACTGCCTGTGAACTGGGGCCTCCCCAGTTAGCCAGGATTGCTGATAGATAGTGCGAAGTGGCTTAGTGATCACCTTGGCCAGCTCCCTCAGCACCCTTGGGTATATCCCATCTGGCCCCATAGACTTGTGGGTGTGCAAGTGGTGTAACAGGTGGTTAACCATTTCCCCTTGGATTATTGGGGCTTCATTCTGCACCCCAAGCCTGTCTCCTGTCTTTGGGGGCTGGGTACCTGGAGCACAACCGCTCTGACTCTTAAAGACTGAGGCAAAGAAGGCATTTAGTACTTCAGCCTTTCCCTCGTCTTCTGGCGCTGTGTTTCCCCCTGTACCGATCAGGGGATGGAGATTCCCTTTGGCCCTCCTTTTGTTGCTCATATATTTATAGGAACATTGCTTGTTGCCTTTCGCAGTGGTGCCCAGGCTCAGCTCTAGTTGGTCTCTGGCCTTTCTAATTTTCTCCCTGCAGAACTTTGCGGCATTCTTGTATTCCTCTTGAGCAGCCTGCCCCTCCTTGCAAAGCTTATCAATTCTCCCTTTATTCCCAAGTTCCAGCCGCAGGTCTCTATTCAGCCAGGCCGGAACTTCTTCCCTGCCATCTCGTCTTTAGGCAGACGGGGACAGCGTGCTCCTGTGCCTCTAAGATTTCCTTCTTGAAGAGAGACCAGTTTTCCTGGGCTGCTTTGTCCTTCAGGACTGCTTCCCAAGGGACTCTGCCAAGCAGCCTCCTGAACAGATCAAAGTCTGCCCTTCGGAAGTCCAAGGTGGCAGTTCTGCTGAGCATCCTGCTGACTTCTCCAAGGAGAGAAAACTCCATCATTTCATGGTCACTATGCCCAAGGCGACCTCCCCGTTGCCCACGAGTCCTTCTGTATTTCTTTTGATGGTATCCATGCAGGTCCTGGTCACGTAAGAGCTCACTTGTTGCTGGTGGCAGCTTTGCTGTTGGGGACACCACTTTTTAGCAGCCCATGAAACAGCCCCACTGGTGCCCAGTGCCGTGAGCTCTGCAAGTGGGACCCGTCTGTGCACAGGGACCCCCTGTCCCCAGGGCGGCCGTGCCAGCACCCCCAGCCACCTCCAGCCCCAGGAACCCAGAGCGAGTGGAAACCACAACTCGGCAAATACCAGAAAAAGACAGAGAGCGCAGGTCTGAAAAAACATGAATAAATATATTTACAGAAAAAATTGAAAAGTAAACCTATTTAGAGAAAGAAACCCGAAGTACAACAAATGAAATACAATCAACATACTACTTAATACATACAACATAAACAGACACTACACTATCAATAAATACACACTACAAATCAATACACTACGTAAATACACACAACAAACTACTAACTCCCTCTTCTGTCTAGCCCACCCCACCAAGCCCATCATCAACATATCATCTACCCATCCACTTCCATATCCTCTAACATGTCACTGTCCACTTCCTTTTCTTCCTCCGCATCCTCATCCACTTCCATGTCTTCATCCATCTGCACTTGATCCACCTCCATGTCTTCTTCAATATTTTCATCGACCTCCATCTCCTCTACCTGCTCAGCTCCCATGCAGCAACTGGCTCTCCAGCCCCCAGCACAGTGTGGTGTAGCCTAAGGCAAAAGCCAAGCAGAAAAGTGCATTGGTCCTGCCCTGGGCAGCTCAGCAGAGCTGTGGGACAGGGGTCTCAGCACCCCTGACCCCTCTCGCTGCCCAGGGAGAGCTGTGGGGTGATGGGTCCCCTGGGCACTTCACCAGCAGGAGCTGCCTGGAGTTTGGGCAGCTCCTGGGCCACCAGCACCCACGGGCCAGCACCTGCATCCGGAGTATCCCATGCTTTGTGCGCCTTGGCATCTTGTTGAGCTCGGTGTTCTTGCAGATGTGTGGGAGCAGAGAGGGCAGGGGTGAGCAGCCATGTCCTTGCCCTGCAGGGCATCACAGGTACGGATCCCAGCCCCACACCTCCCTTGGTGCCCAGAAGCTCCTTACCTTGTGCAGGTGTTTTGTTGGCTCTGCGCTGCTCCCCGGGCAGGGCTGGGCTGCCCTGGCTCCAGCCTGGAAAGGGGCAGAGGAGGCACGGGCTCATGCTCTGGGCAGCACCAGCTGCTCCCGCTGAGCATCCCTCTGACACGAGCCCGGGGTGCCCTGGACTCCCATGGGGACGTGTCCCCCAGGCAGGAATGCTCGATTTCAGCAGGGGACGAGCAGCCCAGAAGGGCTTCTCCCAGCCCGTGGCCTCGCAGGGGTGGCTGGAGAGGACAAGCTGAGCTCCTGGTCCCCAAGCTCCCCAGAGTGGGGTCCCCACCCCACGCCATCCCCGTGGTGCCTGCCCGGGCAGTGGAGGTGCCCAAAGCCATGGAGCGGGACTGTACCTCCAGCAACACAAGTCTCCTCTTCCTCCAGAGCTTCACAATAATAGATGGGCTGAGCAGAAAAAAGGGACTGAGGTGCTGGGTGTAGGCGAGAAGGGTTGGGTTATGCGGTCGAGGCACTGGGAGAGAAGGGCTGGACTGGGAGCAGGGTAAGTGGGAAGAAAGTAAGAGAGGTAGACAAGGTGGGCAGTGCTGAGAGCTGGAGGGGTCGCTGTGTTGTGGTCGTTGCTGGGCACCAGCGCTGCAGATGGAACATGAGCCGTGACATCACACCTGGGTTGCATGGGCACTCTGGTGTCAGCTGCACAGCAGGGATGGGGATGACCCCCTCTCAATGGTGGTTATGGATGTACTAACCTACCTTTTCAACAGTTTCATCATCCCAACCAGTTCTACTTCCATGCAGCCTTGAGCGGTTCTTCCCAACCGTCCCGTCATGCCCGGCAGCCATCCTCACCCCTCACAAATGTTGTTCTCCAGTTGGTTCCTGCAGTAGCTGAAGTTCACCTCCCTGTCCATGGCCATCCCTTTGCAGGCTCTGATCTCACTCTGCCCCTGTACAGCACAGCCACTTTTCCACGTGGGCACCAATGGCACCACAAGGCGCAACCTGGGTAGAAACAAGGAAGACTCAAAAGCCCTGGGGGTGCCAGTGAATTCAAATGGTGCCCAAGTCATCTCCTCCTCCCTTCTACCATTCGGAGGAAAGGGGGCAGCCAGAAATGTATAATGCACATCAACTTCTGGCTTTGTGGCTGGTGCTGTCCTGAAGGATGTTGGCTTTTCTGACAATGGCATATGTGTGTTGACTATAAGCAGCTGGGGAGGGATGGGATCCACCTGTCTAGAATAGGTGAAGGAATGTTTGGCAGCAGGCTGGCCAACTTGGTGAAGTGGGCTTTAAAGTGAAGGGCTTGGGGACAGTGTCCAAAGTGGCAACGCTCACGCCACCACATCCAGCTGGGGAAAATAAGCCAGGCCAAGCAGAGCAGCGACAAATGTTCCTGAACTGCCTCCCAAGATGAGAACCAGAAGGCCAACCAGTTCCAGGATGTATATGGAACGTATCTGAGGTGGAACTCCTGGCTCTGTGGCTGGTGCCGTCCTGAAGGGTTTTGGCTTTTCCTGCAATTGGACATTCTTTGGTGACTGGAGTGGATTACTGAAGCAGTTTAACTAAGTTGTTCTTTCAGCATTGGGGACACAGAGGGAACAGTGGCTGATTTTACTGTAATTGCAGGAGGAACTTTGAGAGGCACAGGTTGATGAGGAGCCTGGTGCTTGGCCTGGGAGATAAAGCTAAGCCCTTGTCTTAAATAAAAACAGTCACATAGTTTTTTTCTCAAACAGAAGTGTGGAGAAGTTTTTTCTCACACACAAAGGCTTCCAACTGAATGACCTCCAGTGTTGGGAGCGCTCTGCAAATGTCATATCCCTGCCAGAGGTATGAAGATGTTGACCATTTGAACTGGGAGCCTTTTAGTTTCTACCTTCTTTCCCTGTAGCTACTTCCAAAGTTTATCTGGTACCGTTAGGGAAATTAAAAGAAACAAACAGCTCTAGACACTTCGGGGGTTGATTTTACCTTTGTTTGTTTGTTTGTTTGTTTTTAACCCCTGTCTCTACAGTTTCTTACTTCTAAGCTGATTGCAGGTTTGCATCAGGGTTGTGTTCTGGAATAGAAAACCTATGCCAACAGAGCCTGCATTGCAGAGCTGACATGTGCTAACAGGGAAATGATGGGCAGAGATGGGATGTGTTGTGGTTTTTGGCCAAGTCGTCTCTTCCAGAAAGAGTCACCAGTGTAAGAATAGTTGTACTGACAAAACTTTTGGATTGTACTTTTGTCACCGCTTGTATGACACAGCCTTTTCCACCCAAAATAAACAGAGTACAAAAAGCTGCTGTATAGTTGCCTAATAGCCATTGTCTCCTCTACAGGCTACTGAGATTTTCATGTGGGACTGAGATTTTCAAGCACGGGACTAGTGCTGGAAAACCCCTGTATATAGTGGCATGTTTTATTTGTGGCCCCCATCAAAGTCTTTTGAAATTATTATACTTCTGAGATGAATCTTGGCATTCTCCTTACAGACAAGTCTCCTGAGGTCTCCTGGAATGCAGTTTGTAAGGGTCTCTGGGGAAACCTTGGGGCTAATTCCTCCTCCTTGCTTAACCTTAAAGATTAACAAAAGAGGGAGAGCAGAAGGGTAAATCTGTCTCTGGAGAGAATGTGATCTAAGGTCTACACGCAGGTCCTCAGAAAAATACTCTATTTCTCTTGGTGTCCAAAATCTGCTTTTAAAATTGAATTTTAACATTTAGTCGTTCATCTTGGCCTGGCTTCAGCTCTTTAAATCTCTGAAAGTAAGGTTTTTAACAAGTGTACCATTTTTGTCCTAAAATGATAGCTACTGAAGTCAAGGTTTCTGTATTCAAGCTGTTAAGAGATGCTTTTTTTGTTGTTGTTCTAGATCTTTTCAGCCTAAGTATTAAATGTTACCTTACTGTTGGACCTCACAGAATCAGAGAGTCACAGAATGTAAGGTATTGGAAGGGATGTCAAAAGCTCATCCAGTGCAATCCCCCTGCCAGAGCAGGAACACCCAGATGAGGTTACACAGGAAGGTGTTCAGGCAAGTTGGAATGTCTGCAGAGAAGGAGACTCCACAACCTCCCTGGGCAGCCTGGGCCAGGCTCTGCCACCCTCACCCCAAACAAGTTTCTTTTCATATTTAAGTGGAACCTCCTGTGTTCCAGTTTGAACCCATTGCCCCTTGTCCTATCACTGATTGTCACCCAGAAGAGCCTGGCTCCATCCTCCTGACACTCCCCCTTTCCATATTGATCCCCAGGAATGAGTCCCCCCTCAGTCTCCTCTTGTCCAGCTCCAGAGCCCCAGCTCCCTCAGCCTTTCCTCACACGGGAGATGCTCCACTCCCTGCAGCATCTTGGTGGCTGCGCTGGACTCTCTCCAGCAGTTCCCTGTCCTGCTGGAACTGAGGGGCCACAACTGGACACAATATTCCAGGTGTGGTCTCCCCAGGGCAGAGTAGAGGGGCAGAAGAACCTCTCTGACCTACTGACCACCCCCTTCTAACCCACCCTAGGTACCATTGGCTTCCTGGCCACAAGGGCCCAGTGCTGGCTCATGGTCACCCTGCTGTTCACCAGGACCCCCAAGACCCTCTCCCCTACGCTGCTCTCTAATAGGTCATTCCCCAATTTACACTGGAACTTGGGGTTGTTCTGCCCACATTCAAGACTCTACACTTGCCCATGTTATATTTCACTAAATTTCTCCCCACCCAACTCTCCAGCCTGTCCAGGTCTCTGGATGGCAGCACAGCTTCCAGTGTCAGCCACTCCTCCCAGCTTGGTGTCACCAGCAAACTTGCTGATAGTACACTCTATTACCTCATCGAATTCGTTGATGACCCTGCAGTACTGAGACTACTATTCACAGATAGATGATAGTGAGATGGAGCAAAATAATGTTTATTGGTAGAATTCCAATAACAAATTTTACCTCTGGAGTGACTGGCACTTCATCTTTGAAATACTGAATGAAATGCTTAATTGAGATACTGAATGGTATAGAAGCAGATTTCCTCTACAAGCTGTTATTAGCTGTTGAGGGCACCGAGGGAGCAAAGGCACAAGGACAGTCCTTTGCTTGAGAACAGTGATTTGGGGGCAGTTGGTTTATCTCATGGTTGTCATGCGGTCTGGTTTCATTCACTCCAGAATTTTCATCTGCAGTGATTTGTTCATCTCTTCTGCTCCCCCAACCTCATGATGACACGTTGCTTGTTTTAAAATTTCCAGTCCATGTTTAGAGTGGAGTTTATATGTACCACCCAGGTGAGGGATTTGGTTGAGATGCTTTGGAAGGTGCCCATGGACGATGCTGATCTCATGTTGAAGTGTGCAAGTATCTCCCTAAAAATCAAGGAAAATACTTGAGGATGTGAGGGTCAGGCATCTCCTGTATATACCACTGGAGTGCGGACTTGTCCAAGTAGAACATGCTGTTGGGCTGAGCACGAGAACATGTTTTCAGCAAATTCCCTTCCCTTATCTTGGCTGTTTATGGCTCCTCTGGGAGGATCGTGACCTTCTGTCTCCTTTCTACGACAGGTGGATATTGTATTGAAAACATCTTTTTCTAGAGAAGTGTTATAGGCCATTGGAGTCAATCTTATAATCTTATTTCCCAAAACGTAGTAGCAGCAGACTCTTGTTTTTTACCTATAATGGTGACAAATGCATTAACTATGGAGTGTGTTAACCTCTCTGCAGCTGCAGTTTTATGTATTTTGCTTTTTGTTTTCTAAATTTATTTGTCTCAATTGGATCTAACCACTGAGAAACTGAAAACCTCAAGTTTAAGTGCAGACTACTATAAACCACTGGTTTGCAGGCTCTTGTACTGACACACCATTGCTGCAGGGCAAATGTATGTGTGGTTACTTCAGATTATAGTTCTGTCCTGCTAACTGTTGAGGGCAAAATATAGAGTTTTAACTGGTTTGTGCATACCAAACCCAATTCCTGTGATTTCTATTAGGAATGGAAGCTATATTCTGTTTTGGAGAAAGGGATCTGCCGTTTCTGTCTCTCTGCAGAATCATCTTTCCAACAGAATGCTTTTATCTCAGCCTCTTGCCATGCTGAGGGTCCAGTATCTCTCTTTCAAGAACGGACCTTAAATTTTATGACAGCTTTGTAGACATTCTGTTACTGGAATGGGGCACAGAAGCATCTCGCTATAATAAGGTTTCTTTCTTTTTCTTTCTTCCTTCCTTCCTTCCTTCCTTCCTTCCTTCCTTCCTTCCTTCCTTCCTTCCTTCCTTCCTTCCTTCCTTCCTTTCTTTTTTAGGACTGGCTTTCTGAGTGCTCTGACCTCTGAAATGCAACTTGACAGTTCGTCCGTGCATTCCACTCTTTTTCAAGGACAGGTGATTATTTTAAATGGCTCATCCTTGGCATTTGAGTTTATAATAATTTGTTAATGTCGGCTTGAATTTTCTCTGAGTGAAACAGGTTTTCAGCCCATGTCTCATAACTCAAGAGCAAATGCTTTTGCCGCTGGACAATTACACACAAACATGTGATTGCTGTTACCAGTGTCTCCTCCCCGTGCCATGTGTTTCACTGAACAGAGCTGCAGTTGCTTTGCACTAAACACAATGCCATTGGTACCTATTTCAGAAGGCTCAGGGAACAATTTCTGGTGCTCTGGGACAGGGGTACCCAGCAGCAGGTTCTGAACTACCCAAGTAAGATGAGTAAATTGCGAACGATAAGTCCATAGATGCAACTTGTATGGATTGCTTTTCCTCTGTGTCAGATGGAATAGTTAAAAAAGTAATTGGATTCAATGAATGCAAGGTTGCAAGTTGATTTATGTAAGAGAGTAGAAAAAATTAAATGATGAAAGTTATGCAGCACTGGAAGATGTATCCAAGGAGGCCTAGAATTTCCTTCACTGTACATTTCAGCAACAAATTAGATTGAAATCAATCAGAAGTGGCCTTGAAATATTTATCCAAATGTTGTGCAAGGGGAAGAACTTGCTGATCTTTTGAGTCTTCCTTTTCTACGATAATCTGCCTCAAAAAACAATCCCTTCTATTTTGCCTACAAGAAATTCAGCTTCTGAAATTCCCATGTGTGTAAAACTGGTTTTGTGACTGTTATCCTCTTTGGTTGTGGTGTTCTTTGTTTGGTTGTTGGTTTTGTTTGTTTGTATATATTTTTTTATATATATATTATTTTTCTTTTCCCCCTCTTAGATGTTCTGTTTGATTCTGCCTCACACTGGTGAATGTCTTTTGGCTTTAAGACATGCACAGAGCTGGATGAAGAATGATGTTTTCCTACACTGAAAATATACAGATTTCTACAACTTTTTTATCTACTAATGAAGAAAGAAAACTATACTTTTCCTAACAAATTCTATAAAATTTGGGAAAGTTAAATGCAAAATTTTCATTTTGCTATGTTTGACATGTTTTGACACCTATCAGTAATAACGTGTAGCGAGATAAATGCGGAATTAAGGTGGAAAATACTAAGGTTGTTATTAGAAGACTAGGATCATGTTGTTGTTTCTGAACAAATTCAGCATATCTGCTAGTTAACACAATGCTAAGAAGTGCTTAAGAGATTCTGAAGGACATGGTTTAGTGCTAGAGTTGGGTTATGGTTGGACTTGATGATCCTGAGGGTCTCTTCCAGCCGAAATGATTCTATGTTTCTACTGACTGATCAAATTCAGGGCAGTTTTTCCCTTTAATGCCAGTTCCAGGCCTGCAGTGTTACGTGAGGTGTCAAAGCTCTCACACACCCCTACATGCACTCGGCAGGCACAGCCAGGACAAGCTGCAGCCTGTGCTGTTTGACATCCATGCAGTAACGGCCAAGGCGTGTGGGACAAGTCACACAGCTTGGGGTGCTGCCATGGGGGGGTACAGGCTTTTCATGAGACGGGCTGGAAGGTTCAGGGGTGGGATTCCCTCAAAGTGAAGGAGTTGCTTGGATCTATGGAGCTCCTTTCTGTGGCGACATGGGTTTTCATTGTGAGTGAGAGTACCAATGACAAGGCCCTGGGGCTGTGGGGGCACATAGCCATGCCCCCCAACAAGCTGGGGCCACCGAAAGTGGGGCACAGCAGTCAGGGAGAGGCACCAGGATGAGGAAGAGAAAGCAGCACTGAAAGACTGTGCTAGGGAGACTGGAAATTATTTCCTTTTCTCGAATAAACTCTTGATGGAACCTGCTACTGCTGCCATTGTAGTGGCCTCTTCCTGGGCTCAGGAGAGTCCTGGAGGCCAGGGCCCCTTTTCTTTAGGGGCCATCTGGGCTCCCTGGGCGAGTGGTCCCTGCCCTGGCCAGCAGTGGAGGGACTGTGGCTGCAGCCGTGCAGGGAGAGTCCAGACCTTGAGAAACTTTGGGTTCCACTGTCAGGAATCTCTTAAGTTTTACAAGGAGAAGTGGCCAGTTCTGTACCAGGGCAGGAGAACAACCCCAACCATCAGGACCTGACACACCAAGCAGTGACCCTGAGGAGAAGGGCCTGGGCACTACAAGGTCCCCACACCAGCCTGTGGTGCACGCTCACCATGAACAAGGCAGCTGCACACGGGGCTGCATGAGGAGGAGCGTGGGGACCCAGACACCTGCAGTTCTCATCCCATTCGGTTCAGCACTGGTGTGACCCACACACACGGGTGTGTGCCAGTGTGCAGCTTCCCAGTTTGGAGCAGCAGGGAGGAACTGGAGAGTGCAGGGCTGTGCCAAGGCAGGTTCAGCACCTTGTGCACATGGTGTGGGGTGCTGAGGGACCTGGGCTGCTTTGGCCCAGCAGCGCTGGGGAGGCTGCAGCAGTGCAGGAGTAGCCTGAGAGTGTTTGAAGGGTGGTTTCAGAGGTGGTGGAGGTTTCTTCCTAGTGGGAAAGAGCATGAGAAAGAAATAATGGCCCAAAGTGCAGCTGGGGAGCTCCAGGCTGGACATGAGCAGAAAGGAATGTGATGGAAGGGCAGTGCTGTGGTGGAGCAGGTCAGCAGAGGGAGTCTGCATCAGCCCAAGGCTTTGTGCTTCAAGGACCAGCTGGGGAGGATGGAGAGATCTCAGCAAAGGAAGGAAGATGCTCAGACAGGAGCAAGGTGGGGCAGCAGGGGGGATGTCTCCAGCCTGCAGGGACAGAGGTGCAGGGGATGCCACAGCACAGGACAGGCTGTGGTGGAGATGATCACGGGATGGAAAGAGGCTGAAAGCCCCACCAGACATGAGCTCCTTCTCCCCTTGGCTGTGGCTGTTGTCTGCACCTCTGATGCCTGTGAGGAGACACCTTGTGCTTGCAGCACAGGGGCCTCGTGGCTCCTTGTCCCCAGCCAGGACCCTGGGAGGTGTGGGACCATAGTCCTGCCCTTGGCCTTGCACAGCCCCACATCACACTGTCCCAGGAAGGGCCCTGGGCAACGTGGGAGGGACAGGATCTGATTTCCAAAGGTGAGTCAAGGTTTGGTCCTTTGGTTAATGAAACACACCCAGGTTTACTGATCATCAGAGAGACCTTTACTTTGCTTTTCCTGACCTGTCATCTCTACCTCCAATTTTCTTCTCTGACCAGACCCCTGGGATGGTTGCTCAGTTGTGTCCCTCAGTGTGACCCATTAGCATTACAAGAAACTTTGGAGTCTGAATCTGAATCTGACTTCTTGAGAGGTTTCATCACCTTCCTCCAGGGTCTGAGGTCCATGGACTCAGCACCAAACCCACCAGAGGGGTCATTAATGCAACTGGAGGGAGCCCAGAGGGGACAGAGAAAGGGACATCATGGGCTGCTCCTGTGGTGCTGAGCTGGGCTGGGCTCCTGGGACACAGGGAGCCCATGGCAGCGGCAGCGCTGCAGAGAGACAGCTCTGCCCAGGAGAAGCTCCTCTGCACACGCAGCAGGGCTCAGGGCTCTGCCTGGGGATCTCAGCAGACGAGCAAGGCAGAGAGATTAAAGGTGTCAGGACTGGGAGGATGACTGAGAGCTCACTGGAGGAGAAACCTTTGCAGCCCTTGCCATGGTAAGTCTCTGGGTGCAGGGCAGTGCAGCTGTAGCTCCTGGAGGCATCTCCTGAAACTGGCACAGGCACAGCTTGTGGGATCTGTAAGGACGGGGCTCTTGTCAGGCCATGTTGAACAGCTGTGAAGCCGGGTGAGCACCCAGGGGTGCCCAGGGCTGTCCTGCAGAGCAGGGTCCCTGCACCCCAGGGCTGTGCCGGGCAGGGACTCTGCCGCCTGCCAGGGTCAGCGCTCAGCCTGCCCAGGGACATCCCAGCAACAAGGAGGGGAGAAGCTGTGGGGGAAGGAGTGATCCTGGGCAGGACAGGGTCCTTCTGCTGTGAAGAGGGTGCCCTGTGGATCAGAGTTGCTGACAACTCACCCCCAGGGACATTCCAAGAGGGACAACAAGGCAGGGATTATCTGAAGGGGAAGCAATTATTGCCTTTTGTCCTCTACTCTTGGCTGGCTGGCTAGGAAAGGTAAGATGGAAATATGTCTTGCAGTTACGGAGGAAGTGCTGAAACTCCAAATATTTATTTTTCTCTGAGAGTGCAATTCAACGCTCTCTGGCTCACAGAGCAGCAACATCTCCTTTCCAGCCCCTTTAGGGCTGGTGTGATGTTCTCAGCAGAATCCGCACACACATGGAGATGTTCCTGGGCAGTGCTGAGATGCCAGGAGGTTTGTGCAGGGAAGAGCTGAGCACACAGGGGGTGGGACAGACTGACACTGAGAGCAGTGACGGGGAGGAGACATGGGGACAGAGAAACAGCTCCCAGCAGGGACAGCTCCAGGCAGTGGAGACCTGGGCAGGGGGAGAGAGGGACCTTCTGCCAAAAGTGCCATCACAGGGGGAACTTGGGCACCTCCCTGCCATCCCCTGCAGTGTTGATGCCTACCCCTTAGCAGTGCTGCCAGGCTCCTCTCCCACCCACCACAGCTTCTTTCCTCAAGTCTGTGGTGTCTTGAGCTGAGGCACCTCCTTGGCAGCCCAGCTTCCAAGAAGGAGAAGCTCCTGAGGGCCTGTCCGTGTCTCCCTGTTCTCTCTCAGCAGGAGCGCTGGGCCATGTCTCCTTGTCCACTCGGTGGCTCCGCTGCCTGTGTTCTTCCCTCAAACCCTCTGCAGTTGGGCTTTCAGCTGAAGATCAGGTACTGATGCTGCAAGTCCTGCCATGCAGATGTCTCTGTGGGAGCAAATTCCCTAAGCCCATCATGCCCTGTGGGGCTCTGGGATGTGCGATGTGTGGGGCTGGGGAATGAGCCCATTCTGTCCCAGTCAGAATGGCTTTAGGACATCCCAGTGCTTCCCTGGCATGATATTGTGAATTATGATTACGATACAAGTAGATTATGATTATGTATAAACACAAGAACTGCCCCCTTCCCGGGTCCCGGTGCTGTAGGGCAGGATTGACTCCTTGGGAGCCCACAGGAAGAGGCCCTGATCCTCACAGCACAATCAGAAAGCACAAACCAATGCTCCAGCCAGGGAGATGACCACAGGGGCTGCCAAAAAGGAGAGAACAATTTGCATTTCTGTATGCGGTGGCACAGGTGGGAGTAGAAGAGGGATGTTGGTTGAGGGGGGGAAGAGATTTTCTGGGAGAACTCTGTCCTGATTTGTGAACATGCTCTCCTGTTTCCACAGTGCCCCATGCCCACAGGCAGCAGATGATCAACAGCAGCTCCATCACCCAGTTCCTCCTCCTGCCGTTCACAGACACAGGGGAGCTGCAGCTCTTGCACTTCTGGCTCTTCCTGGGCATCTACCTGGCTGCCCTCCTGGGTAACGGCCTCATCATCACCACCATAGCCTGGGACCAGCACCTGCACACCCCCATGTACTTCTTCCTGCTCAACCTCGCCCTCCTCGACCTGGGCTGCATCTCCACCACTGTACCCAAGTCCATGGCCAGTTCCTTCTGGGACACCAGGGCCATCTCCTATGCGGGATGTGTTGCACAGCTCTTTCTCTTTACCTTCTTGGTAGTAGCAGAATATTGTCTCCTCACCATCATGTCCTACGACCGCTACGTTGCCATCTGCAAACCCCTGCACTACGGGACCCTCCTGGGCAGCAGAGCTTGTGTCCACATGGCAGCAGCTGCCTGGGGCATTGCTTTCCTCTATTCTCTGTTGCACACGGCCAATACATTTTCACTGCCCCTGTGCAAGGGCAATGCCCTGGACCAGTTCTTCTGTGAAATCCCCCAGATCCTCAAGCTCTCCTGCTCACACTCCTACCTCAGGGAAGCCGGGTTTCTTGTAGTCGGCTTTTCTTTCGCTTTTGGCTGTTTTGTGTTCATTGTGGTGTCCTATGTGCAGATCTTGAGGGCCGTGCTGAGGATCCCCTCTGAGCAGGGACGGCACAAAGCCTTTTCCACCTGCCTCCCTCACCTGGCCGTGGTCTCCCTGTTCCTCAGCACTGCCATGTTTGCCTACCTGAAACCCCCGTCCATCTCCTCCCCATCCCTGGACCTGGTTTTGTCCTTTCTGTACTCTTCGGTGCCTCCAGTTGTGAACCCCCTCATCTACAGCATGAGGAACCAGGAGCTCAAGGATGCTCTGAGGAAACAGATGACTGGATTTCTTCTGAAGATATAAACTGTCTCTAACTTCTTCTACATAAGAGTCCAACTCATTGCAGGTTGTCCTGTGTGCAGTATTTTTTGTTTCTCCTTGTGTTTGCTTATTATGAAAATATTTTAATTCCCTTTGTAATTCACTGCCTGCTTTTCTTTTCTCACTGAGTGGCTGTGTCAGTGAGGAATTCGTGCTCTTTGTGTTTAAGTAAAATAAAGGGACCTTCCACAACTTTTTTTTCTACTGACATCATAACTCCAAGGCCTTTCTGGAGCTGCAGGGACAGTTCCTGTGATGGGAGGAGGGGAAACGTGTCCATCCTGGCAGCCCTGCCAGGGAGCAGCAGCACTTGTTCTTCCAGAGCTGTTCTGGTTCCACTCCCACACTCTCCTTCTCATCCCTGATGTTGGTGCAAGGCCTGAGTGTTCTGGCAGCTTGGTCACTGTCCTGCTGTGTGTCAGTCCTGTGGGCGCAGGCAGGGACAGGCAATGGGCACTGCTGTGACAGAGCTGGCCTCACAACAGCCTTTCCAGATAGAAAGGTGATCTCCTATGGGCAGTACATGATGGTTTATGTCTTCAAGCATATGAGTACAAAAGTGTCTCACAGATTCAAACACCAGGGTACATCTGAACAGTGTGTGTGTGCAGGGCTGGCACACAGCAGTGTCCTCTCACAGCCAGGCTCCTGCCAGAGACCTGCAGGACCAGCAGAGCAGGGGCTGGGCTGTGCCCCTGTGCACTGGACACCCCGTGGAAGGCGCCTCAGGTCAATCATCATGGACTTGCCCCGCACAACCACCATTTGCAGCCCTGGCCTATCTCCCCAGCTCACAGAGGGTGCTCTTCCCTCCATGGAGGGACCCTGAATGAGTAGGTCAGAAATCCATGTTTGCACTGTTCAGGTGAGATGTGAGCACGCACATGAGGTATGTGAGGTGACATGAACCTGAGTGAGGAAAAATTCCATCAGCTATTCCTGCAGGTTCCATGAAGGCCTGTGGGACAGACAGTTTCTCAAGGTCACTTCACGTTGGGAGTAACAGCCCATGGGAAACCACCATGGGATCTTCTTCCTTGAACTGAGGTTCCCTGTGTCCATTCCTCATGATGTGAGACATCTCAGGTGAGTGGAGAGCAGGTGACACACCACAGGGCTGAGGTGCATCCCGACCCTTTGGAGTGGCAACAGGAGGCCAGAGGGACACTGTGACTCCTGCCTCTGTGTGTAAAAGGGACAGACTCTGTCTCTGAACATCCCTGGGTGCGTAAGGAGTCCATGAGGTCATGTCACATGTGGATGCTTGATGAAACCCTGACATTTCTGTGTGTGACTCCAGGAACAAACTCCACAGGCCCACTGAGATTCATCTCAGGTGCCTTGGACAGGCTCATTGCAAGTGCTCCAGTCTCCTGCCTCACCCTTTCACCTGATTCTAGATTGTGCTCTCAAAAGTGCCATAGAAACCAGAATGGCTCTGGGGTCCTTAGAAAACGCAGACCTCAAACCCATCTTCAAGAAGAGCACAAACAAGAACTGGGATAACTACAGGCTGGCCACCCTTCCACCCATCCTGGGAGTGTTGGGACATGTCCTCCTGCAGCTATGTCCAGGAATGTGAAGGACAAGGAAGGGATTGCTGAACCCAAATGGACAGGGGAAAGAAAGGCATGTTGTGTACAGGGCATTTGCAAGACCATTGCATGGTCTCCTTCTGGCCAGAGTGGTGCTGATGGGGCTCAAGAAGTGGATGCTGGGTGGGAAGTTGGCTGAATCGTCAAGCCCAAACATCATCAGTGGTACAAAGTCCTCCGTGCAGCCAGTTACTGGTGTCATCTCTCAGTGACCAGCACTTGGACAACACTGTTGAACGTCTTTATTCTCCCCTTCTATGATGTAACAGAGAGCACTTTCAGTGCCTTTGAGGATGATGCAAACCTGCGTGGAGGCCTTGAGCAACCTCACCTGGTTCACCCTGCCCTGAGCAGGAGAGTGAGACAAGATGAGTGAGACAAGGGCTCTCTGCAAACCTGAGTTATTCTGTCATTTGACAAAATTTTTGCCCTGGAGAGGTTTTTGGAGAGAGAAATGGTAGAAGAATAGTAAAAAAAAAAGAAAGGCAGAAGAGGAGATACAGAAGGTGTTAACATAAATACAGCAGTTCCAGTGAGGAGCGCTTTTCACTCACATTGTTAGTAGGAAATATATTTGACAAATATGAACAAGGTGAGGAAGCGAGATGGGTGTCTACAGTCTTCTGGGAAAGAGGAGCAGCTGTAGGATGATGTAGAACACACTTCAGTCTTGGTCAGGTCCGGGGTGCTGAGGAGGGGGATGGACAAGTGTGGTATTAGGAGGTCAGTTGTGTCTCAGACACTCATAATCCAGTCAGAATCATGTGGCTGTGAAGGGGACTGTGGGGTCAGATCTGTCTCTGGAGGTGACAGCCCAGCAGCAGGGACATGGCTGGGAAAGAACCTCTGCCAAAGTGCCCACAGGCCCTACCCAGGAAGAGGCCTTGGAGAGGGGATGTCACGTCCATCCCACCTGAGAACATGACGGGACAGCAGCAGGAACATGGTCGTGTCTGTCAGAGAAGCTGAAAGGCCAGCAGCACTCATGGGATTTAGGAGATCATGGTGAGGTTATTTGTCTTTGTTGAGGTAGAAGACCACAAAGAGACTAATGGGTTGTGTTCCCAGCTTGAAGGGCAGTTTCTGACATGGTCGAGTTTTCCTTGTTGGCATGAAAATCAAGGAGAAAAAAAGAGTCACAAACTGCAACGTGGAATGTGGGGACAGGATATCAGGAGTAAAAATGTCACGGGAAGGGCAGTGCTGTGGGGCAAGAGCTGACCCAGAGGTAGCTGGATCAGCCCATGGTTTGTGTTCCAAAGAGCAGCCAGTGAGGGTGCAGACACAGCAGTGAAGGTGCAGAAATGCTGGGGTGAGAGCAGGTGGGGAAGCGAGATGGGTGTCTGCAGCCTGCAGGGAAAGAGGGGCAGGAGTAGCACCGTGTAGAACAGCCTGTGGTGGAGATGGCAAAGGGCACTGTAAGGCTGGAAGGCACCCACAGAACCCAGGTCTGTGTCCCCTTGTCCATGGCAGTTGTCTCTGCCACTGAGGCCCAGGAGAAGACATGTTGTCCTCATGGCACTGGGGCCTCGGTGCCTCCTTGCAGCCCCATGGGGAAGCTGGAGGTTTTTGTCCCAGTGTTGTCCTTCCCTGGGCCTTGCACACCCACATCCCACGGTCCCAGGAAGAGCCTTGAGCCATGTGTGAGGGACAGGATCCCCCTTCCCATTGCCTGGAGGTCATGGCTTCTCCTTTCTGCTTCAGAAAGCAAACCAAGGGGTTTCTGAGCATCAGAGCTGAAGAAAAGACTCAAAGGAGACCTCATGGTGGCTACAGCTTCCTCACAAGGGGAGAAGGAAGGGAAGGTACTGATCTCTTCTCTCTGGCGACCAATGACAGAACCCAGGGAATGGCAGAAGATGTGCCAGGGGAGGTTTCGGTGGGACATTAAGAAAATGTTATTTTTCAAGGAACTAAGTGAAGCCTCCAAGTCATCTGCCCTTGTCCTTATGGGAGACTTCAGCTTGCCAGATGTCAACTGGGAATATCTCTCAGCTGGCACCAACAGGTTCAGAAGATTCCTGAAGTGTCTGGACAATAACTTCTTGGTGCGGGTACTAAGGGAACTGACCAGGAAAGGTACTTTCCTACATTTGATTCTCACTAACAGAGATGGTCTCGTGGGAGAAGTGATGACTGGTGGCTCCCTTGGTCACAGCAACCATAAAGCAGTCAGGTTTTAAATCTTTGCTAATGGGAGGAAAACTGCCAGCAAGACCTTAACACTGGGTATGAGAAGGGCAGAATTCAGGCTGCTCAGAAAACTACTTAGTAGTTAGATTCCCTGGGAAGAAGCTTTTGAAGGTGTTGGGGTGCGTCCGTGTTGTTCGTTTTTTAAGTACCACCTTCTAAAAGCACAGGACCAGGCCATTCCTAAATGCCAAAGATCTAGCATTCGAGGCAAAAAGCCAGCTTGGTTGAGCAGGGATCTCCTTCTTGAAATATGGTGAAAAAAGAAATTACATGGTTAGTGGAAACAAGGTCAGGCACTGTGGGAGGACTACAGAGATGCTGCTCATCATTGTAGGGAATAAAATCATGTTGCCAAACTCAATTAGAATTGAAGCTGGCCAGTACAGTGAAGAACAATAAAAAAGGCTTTTCAAAATATGTTAATGGCAAAGGCAAACTGGAAATAATATTGGCCCATTACTTGATGAGCATGGTCACCTTATTAACTGGGACATAGACAATGGCAAGATGTTTGATGCTTTCTTCACCTCGGTCTTCAACACTGATGATGGACTTGGGGGGCCTATAACCCTGGGCTGGAAAACCGTGGCTGCGAGAACAACAAACTCCCAATCAATCTGGGACTTCTATGGGACTTGCTACTCCAGCTGGATCCCTACAGTTCGATGGGGCCTGATGGGATTAATCCAAGGGTGCTTAAAAAGCTGGGGATGTCATGACAGAACCCCAGGGAATGGCAGAAGATGTGCCAGGGGAGGGTCAGTTGGACATGAGGAAAAGGTTCTTCACCCAGAGGTGCTGGACACTGAACAGGCTCCCCAGGGAGGTGTCACAGCCCCAACCTGACAGTGTTCAAGAAGAGACTGGACAACATCCTCAGACACATGGTGTGAACTGTGGGGTGTCCTGTGCGGGGACAGGAGTTGGACTCCATGATCCTTGTGGTTCCTTCCAACTCAGGACATTCTATGATTCTCTGTATCCCTGAGGATACACAGGAAACTTGGAAAGTACATTGCTTTTGTTGCCAGGTAAACATAAACTGGTCTTGTATGGAGCTGGCAGGTGGGGGTGGGCACAGTGCTGGTGATGGGGTGAGGGGTGGTCGACTTTTTTGCATAAGCATTAACTTTTGCCTTTGGCAAAACATTTCTGATGTTCTGATCCATCTCTTTCTGACTGTGGGATACCAGCTTGTACAAGATCATTCTACATTTGTGTTCTCATAACCCATGCTGTAATTCCATTTTGTTTTGCTGCCTTTCCTCTATTTACCACCCAAGCAGAGGGTCCCAAAATTACAGCCCAGATTTCCTCCAAGGAATTTGCTAGAGCACCTACATTACCTGTAGCAGTTGTCACTGCTGCTGTAGTCAAGGGGTTTGGTGAGGCAGATGCTCCTCTCAAAAACTGCTTTTTGACACTTGTTACTGCTGCACTGTCCAGATTGGATCCTAACAGCGATGCATGAGCCATCCCCATCTGCCACATCACATTAATACCTTTTGCATCGCACACCAGGTTCTGAGGGATGACACTGATTTGACAGGTTCAGCATAGGGTGGTGAAACTTCTGCACACAACCACTGATATGCTGTAATGCAACAACTTCATGGTCAGGAGCTCTAAGATGGGTAAATAATTACCAAGCCCATCTCCTGGCTGACTTGCGAGAAGAATCCCGTGCTGCTTCCCATGGCAACACATGCAGAGCCGTTTTGGTTGCCTGGGGGGTAATCACTGCCCCGTTATCAGTCTCAGGCCATGCCTCTGATGGAGCCAACTGATCCAGGGAAATGGCCACGTGGGCCCAGCGCTCGGTACTGGGCCATCCCTGAACACAGGGAGTCACCAGCATGGCCGCCCCAGTCCCCGACTCTCTTGCAAACCATGGCATGGTTGTTTCTGGTGATGTTGACCGTGCCAAATGTGTGAGCCGACACAGGCAGGTCACAGGAACAACCACAAACGGCAGATGAAATGCAAAGTGTAATTTATTTTCTTTAACTCACTAACTGGGGGATCCCCAAAAAAGCACCTGAGCACCTGGGCAGAGGTGACACAAGCAAGAGCGCAGGCTCTGCAGAGCTCAGTCCTGGCTGGATCCCAGGGTCTGCTGGTTTCACCTGTACATCAGGGATCCATGCAGGCGCGGTTTACCACACTGCTTTGACATTTACCTGCAATAGAGCAGGAATTTCAAGGATGTTTGAGAAGGTGCCTTTAAGATTTCACAAGTCTATGTTATATAACGACAGAGGTTCAACTTGCGAAGCACACAAGGCTAAACTAAAATTAGTGTGAATTGTGTTTTCCTACACTCTGGGTACAGTCACTTCAGTGTATTTACAAATCTCCTCCTTGCCAATCTTGCGTTATATTCCCACACCTACAATTAGTGTCATGCTCAGTATAAAGCTGGAGCTGGCATTTCTGACTGGTCACTTCCATTAGTTCAGCTTTTCCAGCTACTTTGGTTAGTTTTGTTTGGAAGTTCCGTTCTGTTGGGACTTTTGAGTGAGTTCAGACTTTTGCTGTTCTGCCATTTTGCAGTTGGCCCTTGGGCCTTTCTGCTCCATCGTGCTGTGATTGGCCGTTTGGGACCAAGGTGCTCCCTTCTCCAGGACTGGCTGTTCCGTGTGACTGGTGTTACATGAGGGAATGCACAGAGTGTATTTTCTTAATTTAATTTAATTCATTTTTTTTATATTTCATTTTAAATTTTTATTTTCATTTCATTATATATATAGTAGTAGTATATTATACTATACTATTTTTATTATCTTATTAAAATGCCTTTTCTGAACCCACAGGTTTCTGCCTTCCCTTCAGTTATCTTCTGTATCGCACTTAATTGTTTGGGGGACTACGTGAGCAGCTATTGTGGTCTTAGTTGCTGGCTGGGGTAGAACATTGACAGGGAAGGATAGTAGTGGCTCAAGAACTCTTGAAAATCACTTTCCAAGACGATGGCACTTTTTTTTTTTTGTAGTGGGAAACAGCATGAGAAAGGAAAACTATCAGAAACTGCAGCTCTGGAGGCCCAGAGTGGAGCTCAGGGTAAAGAAATGTCATTCTGAGCACAGTGCTGTGGTCATTCAGAGGGACTCTGGATCAGCCATGACTTTGTGTTTCAAGGAACAGCTGGTGAGGATGGAGAGACAGCAGCACAGGTGGGGACACACTGAGGGGAGAACAAGGTGGGGAAGCGCATGGGGTGTCTGCAGCCTGTGGAGAAACAGCCACAGGTCTGGGACAGTGTAGGATGCACGATGGTGCACACAGCCAAGGGCGCTGGCAAGACTGGATGTCCATGAAAGACACAAGGTCTTTGTCCCCTTGGCTATGGCTGATGTCCCTGCTACCAAGGCCTAAGAGGAGACACATGGTTGTCATGGCCATGGCACCCCATTGCCTCCTTGCACCCCCACGGAGTGTCACACCATTGTCCTGCACTGGGCATCGCGCTCCCCAGATCCCCAGGAAGAGCCCTGAGTCACACGTGAGGGACAGGATCTCCCTTCCTAGGGGCAGGGGGTCAAGGCTTGGCCATTGTCCTTCATCAAACAAACCAAGGGCTTTCTCAGCATCAGAGCTGCTGCACTTTGCCTTTGCCTGATGCAATCACTGCCTCCAGTTATCTGCTCTAACGAGTCCCTGGGGAGGCTTTGTCAGTAACAGCCCTCAGTGGGGCCCATTAATGCTTCAAGGTACTTTGGAGTTTGCTTCTGACTTGGACTTCTTGAGGAGATTCTTCAGTCTGTGCTTGGTATCTGAGGTTCATGGACTCAGCACCAAATACGCCATGGGACTCATTAAAACACAGAAAGCCCTAGAGAGTGATGTTTCTTTCTGTAATTTCATTCACATCTTCAAGACTTGTAGAACTAACTGGAGAGGTTTCAATGGGACACTTACTGATGAAGATTTCAAAGAAGATTTCATAAAGGAGGGTTTTTTCTTTCAAGGTTGTTTTCTATCATTTTCCAGTGTATAGAAGAAGTGACAGCAGCATTCTACACTGGACACTGATCCAGAGGGTCTCCTGAAGACATCTGGACAGGCAGGAGAACAGTCCCTTGAGGCTGGACACTGTATGGACAACCTGGCTCCTCACCCCCACCCCCAGTCTGCCGGTTCCCTCATTGGCCACCAGAGACTTGCATCACTTTTCCTACATCAGACTTCTCCACTGAGCTCTGCAGGAGATGCTGCAGCTCCTGTGCACCAGCTCCACCTGCTCTCCTGTGCAAACACCGCACAGTTTAATAAACAGCAAAACATTTTCCTCAGCTGTGTGTGTAAGCTGGATCTAGTGAGGTCCACCATCCACAAGGGACATCTACACAAGAATTGTTTTAGACAAAGAGATAGGAAAGGATAGAGATAAACACAATTAATGTGTTGACTGCCATGTTAATTAGAGCTCTGAAGAATGAGGCAAGTTTGTAACTCCCTGAAGCTCAAAGCAGAAACCAGACAGTTGAGAGGCAACTGAATGACCAAAGAGCAAGTGGAGGAGAAACCTGAGAGCACTGGGAAGGGCAAACGTCCAGACAGTGCTGGAAAATTGTCCTTAGACATGGACATTTAATCATGAGAGGTGGGAACTCCTGAATGACGAGGGAGATGAAATACTAGAGTGTTGGTAATAGAAGTACAGGGGAAGACAAATATTTCTTCTCCTATCCTTTGTACACTTCCTCATAATTCACTTCTTGGCTTTTTTCTTTTAAATTTTAATATGTTAAAAAAAAAAAACTAAACAAAAATCTCCAATCAAACAAACAAAACAACCAAACAAAAGAAACAAAAACCCAAAAAAAACAAAGCAAAAAAAAGCCTCAAACCAATTAAACAATAACAACAACTAAAACCAAAAACAAAACAGCAACAAAACCAAGAAAACAAACCACAAACAAAACAACAATAAAGTGCACGTTTCCAGACAAACATGAGTCATCAGTTGTCTCACCATAAGCAGCCAGGGCCATTTTAGGACCCCCAGTGTACCTGAGGTGCTGGCCTGGGATTGGCATCTATCACACAGGACCTGGGGAGACCAGAGCACCTTGCAGTGCAGGTAGAGCCTGGGCAGGGGTTCCCGGGGCATCTACACTGGCACCAGGTGTTTGTGTCCCTGGAGCTGAAGACATTTGTGTCCTAAATCCATTCCCAGTTCTGGAAAACTCTTTCCTTTTCAAATAAAAGACATCACACCAAAGAAACAAAAAAAAGTATGTTGACACCTTCCTCTGCTTTGGATCTTTGTCTTCAATTCCTCTTATTTTAATTTTCATTGACATAAACTGACATCTGATGGGCCTGCAGGCATGAAGCCAAGATCATGTTGTGTCTTGCACAGCGCCCCATGCCCTCTGAACCTTCCCTGCCCAGGACTCCTCACACGTTGCCCAGAGCGAGTCACACTGAGGTGTTGGCTGGTTCACTGGCTGAGATGTTGGTTTAGATGGTCACCTACAGCACAGGTGGATCCTGCCCCATCATTCGCCTGCTCTGCTCCAGTTAGAAACAGAGCCAAACATCACAATGGGATCATAAGAGAACTGAGGTTGAAGGGACCTCAGGAGTCTGCAGTCCAACCTGTTACCAACTGGGTCACACCAAGGTGTTCAAGCCTTGATTCAATCAGAGCTTTAGCAGGACTAGAGAAGTGATCATCCCTTTGTACTGGGCACTGGTGAGGCTGCACCTTGAATCCTGGGGTCAGTTTTAGGCCCCTCATGGCAAGGAAGACATTGAGGTGCTGGAGATTGTTCAGAGGAGGGTGACAAGGCTGGTGAAGGGTCTGGAGAACCAGTCTGACGAGGAGCGGTTGAGGGAGCTGGGGCTGTTCAGCCTTGAGAACAGGAGGCTGAGGAGAGACCTTATTACTCTCTACAGCTGCCTGAAAGGAGGTTTTATCATGGTGGGTGTTGGTCTCTTCTCCCAAGTAGCAAGTGATAGGACAAGAGGAAATGGCCTCAAGTTACACATGGGGAGGTTTAGATTGGATATGAGGAAAAAATTCTTCAGGGAAAGAGTTTTGAAGCAAAGGAGCAGACTGCCCAGTGAGGTTGTGGAGTCCCCATCACTGAAGGTGTTTAAAACACAGATAGATGGGGCTCTTAGGGACAAGGTTTAGTGCCAGATTTAGGTTATAGTTGGACTCAATGATCCTAAGGGTCTCTTCCAACCACAATTATTCTATGATTCCATGATAAGTCATTTTTGATATTTTCTTTCTCAGAGGACCGTGCAGCCTTCCTGAGAGCCAGGACTGTTCTGAGGTGTTTGAGAGATGTCTCACGGTCACACCAGCCAGTTCCACCAGCTCCTGTCTGTCCCTTTCAGACCAAACCTTTTCTCCATATCCCAACCTTCCAGGCGAGTTTCTGGGACACACCAAATGCTGTGCTGGTCTTCTGGGCTTGTTCAGAGAGAGCAGCTTGCCAACATGTTGATGGGCTCTCTGTGCACCTCAAAGCTTTCCTGACCATTTTTCTCAATGTCCTGCTTGTACCCAACCTTTCTGGTCCTTGAGCTGTACATGAGGGGATTGAGCAGGGATGTGGGGAAGGTGTAGAAAAAAGGCTTTGTCAAACTGTCTTGCGAGGGCTGTTCTGGGCATCCCACAGTCCAGGATGAGGGTGCTGGAGAAAACAGTGGCAGTGGTGAGAGGTCCAGGAGGAGAAGGCCTTGTGCCTGTCTACACTGGGGTAGAGCAGTGATGCATTCATGGGATGCCCATGTGAACAGGAAGGGGACAAATGGCTCTAAAATGCCTTCCAGCCAGTTCTTTACCCATCGCAGATACACCATCCAGGCCATGAGCTGCAGCTTCTCCAGGAGATGCTGTGGGACACGTTCTCAAAGGCTTTACTGCAGTCTAAGGACACAACACCCACAGCCTGTGTGGCGGATTCACTCCCCACGACAGACTTTCCCTCATCTGCTCAGCCGGTCACCTTGTCACAGAAGGAGATCAGGCTGGCTCAAGCAGGACCTGCCTTTCATCCAGCCATGCTGATTGGGCCTGATTGCTCGTCTCGTGTGTGTGACCTCACAGTCCTTTCCCAGCCATGTTCCTGCTGTTGGCCAATCCCCTGCAGAGGCAGAAGTGACCTCACAGTGCCCTCCACAGCCATTGGCTTCCTACTGGACTATGAGTTCCTGAGACACAAGTGACCACATGGCATCGTACCCACCATCACCCTCCTTGTGGTCCAGTGTGTGAGCAGATCAAACTAAGCTGCTTTCATCAAATGTATCTGATAGATTTCCTATGAAGGGTTTGAGTGGAGAAAAGTTCCTCAGAGGAGCTGCTGTATTTACTCTGGGGCATTTTACATTTCTGCTTCTGCCTCTTTTTCTTTCTTCATCTTCCTCTGTCTATTCTGACATGAAAGAGCTCTCCAAGGAAAAGATTCATGGAATCCTACAATAATGCAGGTTGGAAGAGACCCCTGAACACCATCTCTGTCCCACTGACCTTTATGGCACCCCAAGGAACATCTGATGGATTTGTGTTCCCTTGGGTTCATCTCACCACATGCACACACTGGACATGCACATGATGTGAATGTTTACAACTCATCTGTACAATGAAAACATGGACTTTTGACCTAGTATTTCATAGAATCATAGAATGTCCTGAGTTGGAAGGACCCACGAGGATCATCAAATCCAACTCCTGTCCCCGCACAGGACACCCCACAGGTCACCCCGTGTGTCTGAGGACGTTGTCCAGTCTCTTCTTGAACACTGTCAGGTTGGGGCCGTGACACCTCCCTGGGGAGCCTGTTCAGTGTCCAGCACCTCTGGGGGAAGAACCTTTTCCTCATGTCCCACTGACCCTCCCCTGGTACATCTTTCTTTCGTTCCCTTGGGTTCTTTCATTGGTCACCAGAGAGAACAGATCAGTACCTTCCCTTCCCTTTCCCCTTGTGAGGAAGCTGTAGCCACCAGGAGGTCTCCTTCGAGTCTTCTCTTCAGCTCTGATGCTCAGAAACCCCTTGGTTTGCTTTCTGAAGCAGAAGGGAGAAGCCATGATCTCCAGGCAATGGGAAGGGGGATCCTGTCCCTCACACACGGCTCAGGGCTCTTCCTGGGACCGTGGGATGTGGGTGTGCAAGGCCCAGGGAAGGACAACACTGGGACAACAACTTCCAGCTTCCCCATGGGGCTGCAAGGAGGCACCGAGGCCCCAGTGCCATGAGGACAACATGTCTTCTCCTGGGCCTCAGTGGCAGAGACAACTGCCATGGCCAAGGGGACACAGACCTGGGTTCTGTGGGTCCCTTCCAGCCCTACAGCGCCCTTTGCCATCTCCACCACAGGCTGTTCTACACGGTCCTACCCCTGCCCCTCTTTCCCTGCAGGCTGCAGACACCCATCTCGCTTCCCCACCTGCTCTCACCCCAGCATTTCTGCACCTTCACTGCTGTGTCTGCACCCTCACTGGCTGCTCTTTGGAACACAAACCATGGGCTGATCCAGCTCCCTCTGGGTCACCTCTTGCCCAGTCACATTTCTTCCTCCTCATATCCATTCCTCACCTTCCAAGTAGACTTCTTTTTTCTCTTTCCTGCTTCTTCCCACTATCAAGAAAAGCTCGACCATCTCATAAACTGCCCTTCGTGCAGGGAACCTAACCCATTAGGCTTCTTGTGGTCTTTTACTGACCAGAGAGAAGTCACCTCGCCATGATCTTCTAAATCCCATGAGTGCTGCTGGCCTTTCCGCTTCTGTGACAGACACGACCATGTCCCTGCCGATGTCCCGTCATGTTCTCAGGTGGGATGGACATGACAACCTGTCTCTCTTCCTGGGTAAGACCTGTGGGCCCTTGGGCAGAGGTTCTTTCCCAGCCATGTCCCTGCTGCTGGGCTGTCACCTCCAGACACAGAACTGACCTCACTGTCCCCTTCACAGCCACATGATTCCGCCTGGATTATGAGTGTCTGAGACTTAGCTGACCTCATAATACCGAACCCATCCATCCCCCTCCCCTTAGACCAGGGCCTGACCAGATAATAGTATGCCTGTTGTATCAAATTAAACAAATGTATTTTCCTCTAAATGTTTGAGTGGAGAAACTTTCTTTGCAGTAACTGTTGTTTTTATGTTGACATCATTTCTATCTCCTCTTCTGCCTTTTTTTTTTTTTTTATCTGCAGATATCGTACATTCAAAAACATGTCCAGGAGAAAGATTCATTTAATCATAGAGTAAGTCAGGTTTGAAGAGAGCCCTGAACATCTTCTTGCTTCACTCTCCTTCCTAAAGCAGGGTGACCAGGTGAGGTTCTTCAAGGTCTTCACTCAGCTTTGCATCATCTCCATCACAGCACAAAAGGGAGAATAAAGACCTTCAGCAGTTTTGGCCCAAATGCTGGTCACTGGGGCATGACACACTAACTGCACAGAGGACACTGCATCACAGATGATATTTGGGCTTGATGTTTCAGTGAACTTCCCACCAAGCATCCACTTCTTCAGCACAACATGCATCAATCCAGGGATATAAGGACTACCACTGGAGACCATGTCCAAGGCCTGGCACAATTTCATACACACAACATGCCTGTCTTTCCCCTGCCCATTTTGGTTCACAAGTCTCTTTCTTGTCCTTCAAGTGCCTGCAGATGGCTGCAGGAGGACTTGTCCCATCACCTTCCCAGGGACAGAGACAAGCTGAGCAGCCTGTGATTCTCCCCATTCTCCTTCCTGCCTTTCTTGAAGATGGGTTTGACGGATGCCAGGACCTCCTCGATTGCACTGTCATTTTGAAAACACAATCCAGAATCACAGGGCAACTGAGGTGAATCTCACTGGGTCAGTGGGGTTTGTTCCCAGAGTCACACACACAAATGTCAGGGTTGTGCCCGGCATCCATAACTGAGTTGGCTTTGTGGACTCTCATCTGAGGCAGAATCATAGAATCATAGAATACTCTGATAGGAAGAGAGCCTTGGGATCATTGAGTCCAAGCATAGCCCAGCTCTCGCACTAAACCATGTCCCTGAGAACCTCGTCTAAATCCCTTTAAACCCTTCCAGGGGTGGTGACTCCCCCACTGCCCTGGGCAGCCTGTTCCAATGCCTGACAACCCTTTCCAGGAAATATTTTTTCCTAATATCCAATCTAAACCTCCCCCGGTGCAATTTGGGGCCATTTCCTCCTGTCCTATCACTTGCTACTTGGGAGAAGAGACCAACACCCTCCATGTTCAACCTCCTTTCAGGCGGTTGTAGACAGCGATAAGGCTTCCCTCAGCCTCCCATTCTCCAGGCTGAACAGCCCCAGCTCCCTCAACCGCTCCTCATCACACTTGTGCTCTGGACACTCAACAGCTTTGTCGCCTCCTCTGCACTCTATCTAGTATTTCAATGTTCTTCTTATGATAACGGCCCCAACTGAACACAGGATTCAAGGTGTGGCCTCACCAGCGCTGAGTACAGCGGCACAATCACTTCTCTAGTCCTGCTGGCCACACTATTCCTGATACAAGCCAGGATGCTGTTGGTCTTTTTGGCCACCTGGAAACACGCTGGCTCCTGTTCAGCCACTGTCAGTCAATACCCACAGATCCCTTTCCACCAGGCAGCTTTCCAGACACTCTTCCCTGAGCCTGTAGCGTTCATAGAGTTGTTGTGACCCAAGTGAAGGACCCAGCACTTGGCCTTGTTAAACCTCAGACAACTGGCCTCAGCCCAACGATCCAGCCACTCCAGATCCCTAAGTATGGCCATCCTCATGTCCCACGTCATGAGGAATAGACATGGGGACCTCTGTTCAAGGCAGCACATCCTAGTGCTGCATTCAGGCCCTCATGGAACCTGCAGGAATAGTTGATGGAGTTTCTACTGAGTCGGGTTCGTCTTATGTACATGATATGCATGCTCATATCTCATCCACACAATGGAAACATTGACTTCTGACTTACTCATTCAGTGTCCTTGTGTTGAGGGATGAACAACCTCTCTCAGCTGGGGTGAAGGGCCAGTGCAGGAAAAGGTGGTTTTGAGGGGCTGGTCTGTGGTGACTGTGCTGGGCCAGTTTCCCCAGGTTGTCCCATGACCATGGGCACACACCAGCCCCTGCTCTGCTGGTGCTTCAGGGCTCTCCCAGGAGGCCTGGCTGGGAGAGGGCACTGCTGTGTGCCAGCCCTGCACACTCACACACTTCAGCTGTTCACTGGTATTTTCTTCTCTGGGGCATTTGCCAGTTCAGCCCTCCCACCCCCTCCTGAATTGTGCCACCCTCCTGCCCTCTCCCCAGCCGAGCCCGGCAGAGCAGCCACACTGGAACTGGAACTGGTCCAACAACAGTGGGGACCAGTGAGAATGAAGGACAGTGAGAATGTTCATCCAGCCAGCAAGCTGAGTGGGTCTGCAGCACAGGCAGCTTTCAGACCCAGGTCCACACTGGCTCCCCAGCACAGCATGAGGCATTTGGCCTGGAGGATCCTCAGGAAGGTCCTGCGGCCACAGTGCCAGGGCCACCTGCCCCAAGCTGCAACCTGCAGCAAAGGGTTTCTCTTTCCATGTCTTCTCTGCACACATACAGTGCCCCACTCTTCTCCTGGAACATCCCTATCTCCCCACAGAGCCCTTTCCCAAGAGAGCTGAGCTATGCTGACCTGGCCAGCCATTCCTGCCCCCCTTCCCACGCTCCATACAGCTCGGAGCTGGCGGTGCTGCTCTGCAGAGCAAGTGGGCTGTGGTGCCCAGGGCCATGGGGTGAGTCCACAGGCTCATGCTGGTCGGGGTGGGAGGAAGACCCAGCTCAGGGTGGCTCCTGCTCACTCCCCCTCAGCACACAGACATGGCTCCTGCAGCCCCAGAGATCCCAGAGAGAGGATTCTGGGAAAACAAGGCACTGCAGGGTCCTTTATTTCATTTATACACACAGAGAGTACAGCTCCTTATTTACACAAAGACTATGGGACACACCAGACAGATAGATATGGACACAGCCATAAGAAGACAAATAATTTTGCTTGTGGATAGCATTAATACAAGCAAGAAAAAAAAACAACAACAACAATAACAAAAAAAAACACAACACAAAAGCTACAGAACTCAGGTTGAACAAGTAATGCGTTATATTACAAGTGACATGCAGAAGCAGGAGGTCACTTCATTACAGCTTTTGAAAAGCGAACAGTCAGCACTTTCCTTATAGACTCCTTGAGTTCCCTGTTCCTCATGCTGTAGATGAGGGGTTCACTGCTGGAGGCACCACCGAGTACAGAAAGGACATTCCCAGGACCAGGGTTGGGGAGGAAATGGAGGGGGGCTTCAGGTGGGCAAAGATGATAGTGCTGACAAAGAGAGAAACCACGACCAGGTGAGGGAGGCAGGTGGAAAAGGCTTTGTGCCGTCCCTGCTCAGAGGGGATCCTCAGCAAGGCCCTCAAGATCTGCACATAGGACAGCACAATGAAAATTAAACACATAGAAATTAAACAGGCACTAAAAACAATAAGCCTGACTTCCCTGAGGTAGGAGTGTGAGCAGGAGAGCTTGAGGATCTGGGGGATTTCACAGAAGAACTGGTCCAGGGCATTGCCCTTGCACAGGGGCAGTGAAAATGTATTGGCCGTGTGCAACAGAGAATAGAGGAAAGCAATGCCCCAGGCAGCTGCTGCCATGTGGACACAAGCTCTGCTGCCCAGGAGGGTCCCGTAGTGCAGGGGTTTGCAGATGGCAACGTAGCGGTCGTAGGACATGATGGTGAGGAGACAATATTCTGCTACTACCAAGAAGGTAAAGAGAAAGAGCTGTGCAACACATCCCGCATACGAGATGGCCCTGGTGTCCCAGAAGGATCTGGCCATGGACTTGGGGACAGTGGTGGAGATGCAGCCCAGGTCGAGGAGGGCGAGGCTGAGCAGGAAGAAGTACATGGGGGTGTGCAGGTGCTGGTTCCAGGCTATGGTGGTGATGATGAGGCCGTTACCCAGGAGGGCAGCCAGGTAGATGCCCAGGAAGAGCCAGAAGTGCAAGAGCTGCAGCTCCCGTGTGTCTGTGAACAGCAGGAGGAGGAACTGGGTGATGGAGCTGCTGTTGGACATTTGCTTTTCCTGAGCACGGGGCGCTGTCATGAGAAAAAAAAAGACAGTGAGAATCCAGGGCAGAGTTCTCTGACAAAAATCAAACCAACTCCCATAGACCCTCCCCTGTCACGCGCAGACACTCTTGTGTTTTTCTAGGAGTACCTTTTTCAGCACTGTGGCTGCAGCCCTGCTTGGGCTGGAAAATGTGCAACCAAGAGCACGGCCTCTGCCCATGGGCCGTCGATAAGTCAGCCCAGCTCGGCAGAAGTGGGGCCACGGGAACGGTGGGGACTGTCCTGGTTCTGCTAACACAGAAGGGCTGTCAGCACTTGCTTTCCCAGTGATAGGGAACAGAGATGGTGAAGGCAGTTTAGGAGTTCCAGGTATTTTACACCTCCCCCCTATATTCACTGCAGAGTGTTGCTGGGTGTCAGAAACCCTCAGCATTTCTGCTGCACTCAGGGAGAACAGAGCGAGTCCTGCGAGACCAGAGGGTGCCTGTGGGTCAGTGCAGAGTGAGGGCAGCTGCTCTGTCCCTCTGTCTTGCTCCAGCTGCCCTGGGCTGGCACCTTTCTGAGATGGGGGCTGATCACACTCCCACGTTACCCTGAAAAGCCACCAGGCACTGCTGAGAGCAGAGGAAACCACCTGAGACCATGACAGGTCTCACCCTTCCCTAAGGTCTCAGCACCCCACGTTTAGCCCAGGACACACACAGCTCATTCCCCAGCCCCACAGACTGCATTGCCCACAGCCCACAGGTCAGAGCAAAGCTGGGACACGTGTGCCCATGGACACACCTGCAGGAAAAGGACCCACAAGATCAGGCTGTGACTCTGCAGCTGAAACTGCCATCCCCAGAGAGCCTGACAGCAAGAACAAGATCCCAACAGCAGTGACCCAGAGCAGGGGAGCAAGAAGGAAAATGCGGTGAGGGTGGGTGTGAGAGAGGCCAGGGCAGAGGCAGCCGGGCACTCAGACAGCGTCACCCTTCCCCAGCTGTGCAGCCACCTCCCAGACACCAACACTGCCGGGCAGCTGCTCTCAGCCCCTGTGCTCTGCAGAGGAACTGGAGCTCTGGCTGCACAGGAGCTGCTTCATGCCTTGGAGCCCCCCGGCCCTGAGGGCAGAGGCTTTGCTGGGTGGGACAGGAGGCCAGGGGGCTGCTCACAGGAGGGATCTGCGCTGCAGGGGATCACAGGGACTCTTCTCTGTTCTCCCTCCCATAACAATTCCGGGTTTGGTTTCCTCTCATTTCTGCTCATTTCCCTGCTGCCTGGAGATTCTCCCCCTGGGAGGTGTTTCCCTGTCCATGTCTCTTCCCTGTCAGTGCTCACAGACCATCCCACCCTCTGTGCCCTCCCTCTGGCCCTACAGATCCTGCCTGTTCACAGGGCACTGCCTGGGGGCATCTTCCTGTCTGCAGGCTGGAAAACAGATTACAGATTAAGTGTAAGATGTCCCGCAAAGGTGATGCTGGTTCTATATAGGCAGAGGAGAGGCAAGGCATGCCAGGATTCTCTTGAAGACCTACTGAAGTTCATGTGTCTCAAGTAGATGTTTAAAATTAAAACCTGCCTAATCACCACCCATTCCCCAGAGTAGGAGACTGAAAACACAGACTCAGGGAGGTTCCTTATCTTTCCAGTACTCTTTGTCTTCTTCTTCTCCTTGAAACCTTCTCTTGTCAATATTCTGGAATGAGCTGGAGCTGTGAGCAGCCCCGACCCACGGAGAACCCAGCAGCAGAAGGACCCTGCCCTGCCGGGGGTCGCTCCTTCCCCCCACAGCTTCTCCCCTCAGTGTTGTTGGGATCTCCCGGGCAGGCTGAGCGCTGACCCTGCAGGCGGCAGAGTCCCTGCCCGGCACAGCCCTGGGGTGCAGGGACCCTGCTCTGCAGGACAGCCCTGGGCACCCCTGCCTGCACATTGACATTTACACCCCACAGCCACCCTGGGGAGAACGCAGCATTCACATCTTGTCACTCTGACAGTGCAGAAGGCAATCCCTGCTCTGCAGCACATCCTCCCCTCTGATCAGAGAATCTCTGAGAGCTGTACTTACATCTCTCGCAGGCTCTGCAATGGGACAGCTTTCTGAGACCCTACCATGATTTGCAGATGCAATGCCCTGCAGCCACAGGCTTCATATCTGAGAGGATTTCATTTCCAGGGAACTCTCAGCATCCTCCCAGCCCAGACTGCGTTTCCCTCTCTGTGCCTGGCTCCTGTGCCCTCGGTGCTGCAGGCAGAGCCCTCAGCCCTGCTGCGTGTGCAGAGGAGCTGCTCCTGGGCAGAGCTGTCTCTCTGCAGCGCTGCCGCTGCCATTGCTCCCTGTGTCCCAGGAGCCCAGCCCAGCTCAGCAGCACAGGAGCAGCCCATGATGTCCCTTTCTCTGTCCCCTCTGGGCTTTTCCAGGTGTCCCTGGGGCTCCAGGGGCACATCCTTTGAAACAACCTGAAGTAATCGGTAATGTTAGTTGTGTCTGCTCTACAGAGACACTTCTTGCCAGCATTGTATTCTTGCTAGTAAAAAATAAAGTGGTATGAGAATATTCCAGGTGTGGTCTCCTCAGGGCAGAGCAGAGGGGCAGGAGAACCTCTCTGACCTACTGACCACCCCCTTCTAACCCACCCCACGTACCATTGGCCTTCCTGGCCACAAGGGCCCAGTGCTGGCTCATGGTCACCCTGCTGTGCCCAGGACCCCCAGGTCCCTTTCCCCTACACTGCTCTCCAACAGGTCCTTCCCCAACTTATACTGGAACCTGTGGTTCTTCTTGCACAGATGTAATAAAGTACACTTGCCCTTGATCTATTTCATTACATTTTCCCCGCCCAACTCTCCAGCCTGTCCAGGTCTCTGATGGCAGCACAGCTTCCAGTGTCACCCACTCCTCCCAGCTTGGTGTCACCAGCAAACTTGCTGAGAGTCACTCTATTCCCTCATCCAAATCACTGATGAATTTATTGAATAGTACTGGCCCCAGCACTGACCCCTGAGGCACTGCAGTACATGCAGGCCTCAACTGGACTCTGCCCCACTGACCACGACTCTCTGGCTTCTTCCCTTCTGCCAGTTCACAGTCACCTCACTACCCGCTCATCCAGACCACGCTTCCTGATTTTAGCAGCAAGGATGCTGTGGGAGACTGTGTCAAAGGCTTTACTGAAGTCAAGGTAGACCACATCCACTGTTTTGTCATCATGTATCCACCTCCTTATGTCTTCATAAAAGTCAATGAGGTTGGTCAAGCACGACTTCCACTTAGTGAAGCCATGTTGACTACCCCTAATGACCCTCTTATCCCTGATATGCCTTGAGACGGCACCAAGGAGAAGTCGTTCCATCACTTTCCCAGGGAGGGAGGTGAGGCTGACCGGTCTAGAGTTCCCAGGGTCCTCCTTCTTGCCCTTTTTGAAGACTGCAGTGACATTTGCTTTCCTCCAGCCCTCAGGCACCTCTCCCATTTGCCACAACTTAGCAAAGATGATGGAGAGTGGCCCAGCAATGACCTCAGCCAGCTCCCTCAGCACCCGTGGGTGCATCCCATCCGGACCCATGGATTTATGGATTTACCTTCAAGCAGCCTTGCCCACGGGATGTCCCCCAGCAATTGCCTGAAGAGGCCCAAGTTTGCCCTGCTGAAATCCAGGGTTGCAATTCTGCTTGCTATCCTGCTCCTGCCACACGGGATCCTGAACTCCACCATCTCATGGTCGCTGCAGCCAAGGCAGCCCTTAGTCTTTACCGCCTCAACCAGCCACTCCTTGTTAGTGAGGATGAGGTACATCAGCTCCCCTCCTGGTCGGCTCCTCCACCCTTTGCATCAGGCAGTTCCCATGGATACACTTGCTGAACCTCCTGGACTGTGTCTGGCTGAGTCGTCCTTCCAGAAACATCAGGGCAGTTCAAACCCCACGACAAGCAGGGACTGTGACTGAGGCCGCTCTCAGCTGCTGGAGAGGACTCGGAAACGGCCTCACGCTGAGCTGGTGGGTTGTGATGGACACCACAGCAATATCACCCTAATGCTGCCAGTGCTCCCAGTAACCCTCCCTCTGACCCTTCCAGTGCTCCCAGTAACCCTCCCACTGACCTCTCCAGTGCTCCCAGTAACCCTCCCACTGATCGCTCCAGTACTCTCTGTAGTGCTCCCACTAACCCCTCCTGTGCTCCCAGTAACCCCCACTAACCCCTCCAGTGCTCCCACTTATGCTCCCACTAACCCCTCCAGTGCTCCCCGTAACCTTCCAGTGCTCCCAGAAACCCCCACTAAACCCTCCAGTGCTCCCAGTAATGCTCCCACTTACCCCTCCAGTGCTCGAGTAACCCTTCCAGTGCCCCCCGTAATGCTCCCACTAACCCCTCCAGTGCCCCCAGTAACCCCCACTAACCCCACCAGTGCACCCTCTAACCCTCCAGTGCTCCCAGTAACCCCCATTAAGCACTCCAGTGCTCCCAGTAACCCTCCCACTTACCCCTCCAGTGCTCCCAGTAACCCTTCTAGTGCTCCCAGTAATGCTCCCACTCACCCCTCCAGTACACCAGTATCCCCCGCTAACCCCTCCACTGCACCCACTAACCCTCCAGTGCTCCCAGTAACCCCCATTAAGCACTCCACTGCTCCCAGTTATGCTCCCACTAACCCCTCCAGTACTCCCAGTAACCCCTCCAGTGCTCTCAGTAATCCTTCCACTCACCCCTCCAGTACCCCCAGTAACCACCACTAACCCCTACAGTGCTACCAGTAATACTCCCACTAAGCCGTCCAGTGCTCCCAGTAACACTTCAGTGCTCCCTGTATCCCCCACTAAACCATTCAGCTCTCCCAGGAACCCCTGAGGTGCTCCCAGTAATGCTCCCACTCACCAATCCAGTGCCGCCAGTAAGCCCAATTAACCCCTCCAGTGCTCCCAGTAATGCTCCCACTCACCCCTCCAGTACACCAGTATCCCCCGCTAACCCCTCCACTGCACCCACTAACCCCTCCAGTGCTCCCAGTAACCCTACAGTGTTCCCAGTAATGTTCCTAATCACCCCTCCAGTGACCCAAGTAACCCCCACTAACCCCTCCAGTGCTCCCAGTAATTCTCCCACTTAAACCTCCAGTGATCCCACGAACCATCCAGTGCTCCCAGTAGCCCCCACTAACCCCTCCATTGCTCCCAATAACCCTCCCACTAACCCCTCCAGTACTCCCAGTAATACTCCCACTAACCCCTCCAGTGCTCCAAGTAACCCCGACTAACCCCTCCAGTGCCCCTAGTTATGCTCCAACTAATGCCTCCAGTGCTCCCAGTCACCCTCCAGTGCTCCCAGTAACTCCCACTACCCCTTCCAGTGCTCCCAGTAATGCTCCCACTAACCCCTCCAGTGCCTCCAGTAACCCCTCAAGTGCTCCCTGTAATGCTCCCACTCACCCCGCCAGTACCCCCATTATCCCCATCTAACCCGTCCAGTGCTCCCAGTAAAACCTCCAGTTCATCCAGTAACCCCCACTAACCCCTCAAGTACTCCAAGTAATGCTCACACTCACCCCTCCAGTACCCCCAGTAACCACCACTAACCCCCCCAGTGCTCCCAGTAATGCTCCCACTAACACCTCCAGTGTTCCAAGTAATCCCCGCTAACCCCTCCAGTGCTCCCAGTAATGATCCCACTAACCCATCCAGTGCTCCCAGGTAACCCTCCAGTGCTCCCTAGTAATCCCCACTAAACCATCCACTGCTCACAGTAACCCCTGAATTGCTCCGACTAATGCTTCCACTAACCCCTCCAGTGCTTCCAGTAACCCTTCCAGAACTCCCAGTAATGCTCCCACTCACCCCTCCATTACCCCCAGTAGCCCCCACTAACCCCTCCATTGCTCCCAGTAATGCTACCACTAACCCCTCCAGTGCTCCCAGTAATGCTCCCACTAAGCCCTCCAGTGCTCCAAGTAACCCCCACCAGCCCCTCCAGTGCTCCCAGTAACCCTCCAAGTAACCCCTCCAGTGCTCCCAGTAGCGCCTTCAGTGCTCCCAGTTACACCCACTAACCCCTCCAGTGCTCCCAGTAACCCCCAATAACCCCTCAAGTGCTCCCAGTAACCCTCCCACCGGACCCTCCAGTACTCCCAGTAACCCTCACACTAGCCCCTCCAGTGCTACCAGTAACTCCTCCAGTGTTCCCAGTAATGCTCCCACTCACCCCTCCAGTGCCTCCAGTAACCCCCACTAACTCCTCCAGTGCCCCCAGTAATTGTCCCACTTAAACCTCCAGTGCTCCTACTAACCCTCCAGTGCTCCTAGTAACCCCCACTTACCCCTCCAGTGCTCCAACTCATCCCTCCAGTGCCCCCAGTAACAAACATTAACCCCTCCAGTGCTTACAGTAATGCTCCCACTAACCCCTCCAGTGCCCCCAGTAACCCCCACTAACCCCTCCAGTGCTTCCAGTAATGATCCCACTAACCCCTCCAGTGCTCCCAGTAACCCTCCAGTGTTCCCAGTAACCCCCAATAACCCTCAAGTACTCCCAGTAACCCACTGACCCCTCAAGTGCTCCCAGTAACCTTCAAACTAGCCCCTCCAGTGCTCCCAGTAACTCCACCAGTGTTCCCAGTAATGCCCCCACTCACCCCTTCAGTGCCCCCAGAAACCCCCACTAACCCCGCAGTGCTCCCAGTAATTCTCCCACTTAAAACTCCAGTGCTCCCACTAACCCTCCAGTGCTCCCAGTTACCCCCACTAACCCCTCCAGTGCTCCCAATAACCCTCCTACTAACCCCTCCAGTGCTCCCAGTAATGCTCCCACTCACCCCTCCAATGCCCTCAGTAAAGCACACTAATCCCTCCAGTGCTTCCAGTAACCCCACTAACCCCTCCAGTGCTCCCAGTAATGCTCCTACTAACCCCTCCACCGCTCCCCGTAACCCTTCCAGTGCTCCCAGTAATGCTCCTACTCACCCCTCCAGTACCCCCAGTAGCCCCCACTAGCCCCTCCGGTGCTCCAAGTAACCCCCACTAACCCCTCCAGTGCTCCCAGTAACCCTCCAAGAAACCCCTCCAGTGCTCCCAGTAACGCCTCCAGTGCTCCCAGTAACCCCCAGTAACCCCCCCAGTAGTCCCAGTAATGCTCACACTCACCCCTTCAGTACCCCCAGTAAACCCCCACTAACCCCTCCAGTGCTCCTAGTAATGCTCCCACTAACCCGTCCAGTGCTCACAGTAACCCTGCAGTGCCCCCAGTAACCCCTTCTAAACCATCCAGTGACCCCGTAACCCCCCAAGTGCTCCCAGTAATGCTCCCACTAACCCCTGCACTGCTCCCAGTAACCATTCCAGTGCTCCCAGTAATGCTCCCACTCACCCCTCCCGTACTCCCATTAGCCCCCACTAAACCCTACAGTGGTTTCAGTAACCCCCACTAACCCCTCCAGTGCTCCCAGTAATGCTCCCACTAAGCCCTCCAGTGCTCCAAGTAACCCCCACTACCCCCTCCAGTACTCCCAGTAATGCTCCAACTAACCCCTCCAGTGCTCCCAATAAACCCCACTATCCCCTCCAGTGCTCCCAGTAATGCACCCACTCACCCCTCCAGTGCCCCCAGTAACCCCCACTAACTCCTCCAGTGCTCCAAGTAGCGCTCCCTCTAATCCCTCCAGTGCACCCAGTAATTTTCTCTGCTACCAGTAACTCCCACTAACCCCTCCAGTGCTCCCAGTAATGCTCCCACTCACCCATTCAGTTCCCCCAGGAACCCTCCAGTGCTCCCAGTAACCCCCACTAACACCTCCAGTGCTCCTAGTATCCCTTCCACTCACCCCTCCAGTGCTCCCAGTAACCCCCACACTAGTGCCTCCAGTGCTCCCAGTAACTTCTCCAGTGCTCCTAGTAATGTTTCCACTCACCCCTCTTGTGCCCCCAGTAATCCCCACTAACCCTTCCAGTGCTCCCAGTAATGCTCCCACTAACCCCTCCACTGCTCCATGTAACCCCCACTAACCCTTCCAGTGCTCCCAGTAAACCTCCAGTGCTCCCAGTAACCCCCACTAACCCCTCTCATGCTCCCAGTAACCCCTCCAGTGCTCCCAGTAATGCTCCCACTAATCCCTCCAGTGCTCCCAGTAACCCCCACTATCCCCTCCAGTGCTCCGAGTAACTTTCTCAGTAACCACTCGGTGCTGCAGTAACCCCTCCAGTGGTCCCAGTAACCCCCACTAACCCGTCCAGTGCTCCGAGTAATGCTCCCACTAACCCCTCCAGTGCTCCCATTAACCCGTCCAGTACTTCAAGTATTGCTCCCACTAACCCCTCCAGTACTCCCAGTAACCCTCACTAACCCCTCCAGTGCTCCCATTAACCCTCCCAGTGATCCCTCCTGTACCCCCAGTAACCCCCACTAACTCCTCAAGTGCTCCCAGTAATCCCCACTACCCCCCCAGTGCTCCCAGTAACCGTCCCACTGACCCATGCAGTACTCCCAGTAATACTCCCACTAACCCCTCCAGTGCTCCCAGTAATGGTCCCACTTACCCGTCCATTGCTCCCAGTAACGCTCGCACTAACACCTCCAGTGCACCCAGTAACTTTCTGTGCTCCCAATAAACCCTCTAGCACATACTGTACTCCCAGTAATGCTCGCATTAACCCCTCCAGTGTTCCCAGTAAACCTCCAGTGCTCCCAGTAACCCTCACAGTAGCCCCTCCAGTGCTCCCAGTAATGTTCCCACTGACCCTTCCAGTGTCCCCAGTAGCCCCCACTAACCCTTCCAGTGCTCCCAGTAACGCTCTCACTAACCCCTCCAGTGCTCCCAGTAACCGCCACTAACCCCTCCAGTGTCCCCACTAATGGTCCCCGTAACCCCTCCAGTGCTCCAAGTAACTGCCACTAACCCCTCCAGTGCCTCCACTAATCCCTGTAACCCCTCCAGTGCTCCCAGTCATCCTCCAGTGCCCCCAGTAATCCCCATTAACCCCCCCAGTGCTCCCAGTAACTGTCCCACTGACCCCTAAAGTACTCCCAGTAATGCTCCTACTAACCCCTCCAGTGCTGCCAGTAATGGTCCCACTAACCCCTCTAGTGCTCCCAGTAAGCCCTCCAGTACTTGCAGTAATGCTCCCAGTCACCCCTCCAGTGCTCCCAGTAATCTCCACTAACCCCCCCAGTGCTCCCAGTAACTGTCTCACTGACTCTACCAGTACTCCCAGTCATGCTCCCACTAACCCCTCCAGTGCTCCCAGTAACCCCTCCAGTAATTGCAGTAATGCTCCCAGTAACCCCTCCAGTGTTCCATGTAACCCCCACTAACCGCTCCAGTGCTCCCAGTAACGCCCCGACTAACCCCTCCAGTGCTCCATGTAACCCCTCCAATGCTCCCAGTAATGCCCCCAATAACCCCTCCAATGCTCCCTGTAACCCCTCCAGTACTCCCAGTAATGCTCCCACTAACCCCTCCAGTGCTCCCAGTAAACCTCCAGTTCTCCCAGTAACCCCCACTAGCCCCTCCCGTGCTTCCAGTAACACTCCAGTGCTCCCAGTAACCGCCACTGAACCGTCCAGTGCTCCCAGTAATGCCCCTAATAACCCCTCCAATGCTCCCTGTAACCCCTCCAGTACTCCCAGTAATGCTCCCACTAACCCCTCCAGTGCTCGCAGTAAACCTCCAGTTCTCCCAGTAACCCCCACTAACCCCTCCCGTGCTTCCAGTAACACTCCAGTGCTCCCAGTAACCGCCACTGAACCGTCCAGTGCTCCCAGTAATGCTCCCACTCACCCATCCAGTGCCCCCAGTAACCCTCCAGTGCTCCTAGTCACCCTCCCACTGACCCCTCCAGTGCTACCAGTAACCCTCACACTAGCCCCTCAAGGGGAGGGGAGCACTGGAGGGGTCAATTCAAGGGTTACTGGGAGCACTGGAGGGGTTAGTGGGGGTTACTGAGAGCACTGGAGTGTTACTGGGTGTACTGGAGGGGTTAATGGGAGCATTACTAGGAGCACTGGAGGGGTTACTGGGAGCAGTGGAGGGGTTAGTGGGGGTTACTGGAAGCACTGGAGGGTTACTGGGAGCACTAGAGGGGTTAGTGGCAGCATTACTGGGAGCACTGGAGGGGTGGTGGGCGTTACTTGGAGCACTGGAGGGGTTAGTGGGAGCATTATGGGAGCACTGGAGGGGGTAGTGGGCTTTACTTGGGGCACAGGAGGTGTGAGTGGGAATATTATTTGGAGCACTGGAGGAGTTACTGGAGGCACTGGAGGTGCTAGTGTGAGGGTTACTGGGAGCACTGGAGGGGTAAGTGGGAGCACTGGAGGGGTTACTGGGAGTGTTACTGGGAGCACTGGAGGGGTTAGTGAGAGTTAGTGGGAGCACTGGAGGGTTTAGTCGGACCATTACTTGGAGCACTTGAGGGGTTAGTGGGGATTACTGGGGGCACTGGAGGGGTTACTGGGAGGGATACTTGGAGCACTGGAGGGATTAGTGGGGGTTACTGAGAGCACTGGAGTGTTACTGGGTGCACTGGAGGAGTTAGTGGGAGCATTACTGGGAGCACTGGAGGGGTTAGTGGGAGCATTACTGGGAGCACTGTAGGGGTTACTGGGAGCACTGGAAAGGTTAGTGGGGGTTACTGGAAGCACTGGAGGGTTACTGGGAGCACTAGAGGGGTTAGTGGGAGCATTACTGGGAGCAATGGAGGGGTTAGTGGGGGTTACTTGGAGCACTGAAGGGGTTAGTGGGGGCTACTGGGGGTAATGGAGGGGTGAGTGGGAGCATTACTGGGAGTTCTGGAAGGGTTACTGGAAGCACTGGAGGGGTTAGTGGGAGCATTAGTCGGAGCACTTCAGGGGTTACTGTGAGCAGTGGATGGTTTAGTGGGGGTTACCGAGACTACTGGAGGGTTACTGGGAGCACTGGACGGGTTAGTGGGATCATTACTGGGAGCACTGGAGGGGTTAGCGGGGACTACTTGGAACACTGGAGGTGTTAGTGGGAGCATTACTGAGAGCACTGGGGGGGTTAGTGGTGGTTACTGGGGGTACTGGAAGGGTGAGTGGGAGCACTGGAGGGGTTAGGGGGAGCATAACTAGGGGCACTGGAGGGGTTAGTCGGGGTTACTTGGAGCACTGGAAGGGTTAGTGGGAGTATTACTGGGAGCACTGGAGGGGTTAGTGGGAGGGTTATTGGGAGCAATGGAGGGGTTAGTGCGGGTTACTGGGAGCACTGGATGGTTCGTGGGAGCACTGGAGGTTTAAGTGGGAGAATTACTGGGAGCAGTGGAGAGGTTAGTGGGGGTTAGTGGGGGCACTGAAGGGGTGATTAGGAACATTATTGGGAACACTGGAGGGTTACTGGGAGCACTGGAGGGGTTAGTGGGAGCATTACTGGGGGCACTGGAGGGGTTAGTCGGGGTTACTTGGAGCACTGGAAGGGTTAGTGGGAGTATTACTGGGAGCTCTGGAGGGGTTAGTGGGAGGGTTATTGGGAGCAATGGAGGGGTTAGTGGGGGTTACTGGGAGCACTGGATGGATAGTGGGAGCACTGGAGGTTTAAGTGGGAGAATTACTGGGAGCACTGGAGGGGTTAGTGGGAGGGTTACTGGGGGCACTGGAGGGGTTAGTGGGGGTTACTGGGAGCACTGGATGGTTCATGGGAGCACTGGAGGTTTAAGTGGGAGAATTACTGGGAGCAGTGGAGAGGTTAGTGGGGGTTAGTGGGGGCACTGAAGGGGTAATTAGGAACATTATTGGGAACACTGGAGGGTTACTGGGAGCACTGGAGGGGTTAGTGGGAGCATTACTGGGGGCACTGGAGGGGTTAGTCGGGGTTACTTGGAGCACTGGAAGGGTTAGTGGGAGTATTACTGGGAGCTCTGGAGGGGTTAGTGGGAGGGTTATTGGGAGCAATGGAGGGGGTTAGTGGGGGTTACTGGGAGCACTGGATGGATAGTGGGAGCACTGGAGGTTTAAGTGGGAGAATTACTGGGAGCACTGGAGGGGTTAGTGGGAGGGTTACTGGGGGCACTGGAGGGGTTATTGGGGGTTACTGGGGGCACTGGAGGGGTGAGTAGGAGCATTACTGGGAGCACTGGAGGGGTTAATGGGGGTTACTGGGGGCACTGGAGGGGTTAGTGGGAGCATTACTGGGAGCACTGGAGGGGTTAGTGGCGGTTACTGGGAGCACTGGAGGGGTCAGTGGGAGGGTTACTGGGAGCACTGGAGGGGTCAGTGGGAGGGTTACTGGGAGCACTGGAGGGATCAGTGGGAGGGTTACTGGGAGCACTGGCAGCATTAGGGTGATACTGCTGTGGGGTCCATCACAACCCACCAGCTCAGGGTGAGGACATTGCCGAGGCCTCTCCAGCAGCTGAGAGCGGCCTCAGTCACAGTCCCTGCTTGTCGTGGGGTTTGAACTGCCCTGATGTTTCTGGAAGGACGACTCAGCCAGACACAGTCCAGGAGGTTCAGCAAGTGTATCCATGGGAACTGCCTGATGCAAAGGGTGGAGGAGCCGACCAGGAGGGGAGCTGATGTACCTCATCCTCACTAACAAGGAGTGGCTGGTTGAGGCGGTAAAGACTAAGGGCTGCCTTGGCTGCAGCGACCATGAGATGGTGGAGTTCAGGATCCCGTGTGGCAGGAGCAGGATAGCAAGCAGAATTGCAACCCTGGATTTCAGCAGGGCAAACTTGGGCCTCTTCAGGCAATTGCTGGGGGACATCCCGTGGGCAAGGCTGCTTGAAGGTAAATCCATAAATCCATGGGTCCGGATGGGATGCACCCACGGGTGCTGAGGGAGCTGGCTGAGGTCATTGCTGGGCCACTCTCCATCATCTTTGCTAAGTTGTGGCAAATGGGAGAGGTGCCTGAGGGCTGGAGGAAAGCAAATGTCACTGCAGTCTTCAAAAAGGGCAAGAAGGAGGACCCTGGGAACTCTAGACCGGTCAGCCTCACCTCCCTCCCTGGGAAAGTGATGGAACGACTTCTCCTTGGTGCCGTCTCAAGGCATATCAGGGATAAGAGGGTCATTAGGGGTAGTCAACATGGCTTCACTAAGTGGAAGTCGTGCTTGACCAACCTCATTGACTTTTATGAAGACATAAGGAGGTGGATACATGATGACAAAACAGTGGATGTGGTCTACCTTGACTTCAGTAAAGCCTTTGACACAGTCTCCCACAGCATCCTTGCTGCTAAAATCAGGAAGCGTGGTCTGGATGAGCGGGTAGTGAGGTGACTGTGAACTGGCAGAAGGGAAGAAGCCAGAGAGTCGTGGTCAGTGGGGCAGAGTCCAGTTGAGGCCTGCATGTACTGCAGTGCCTCAGGGGTCAGTGCTGGGGCCAGTACTATTCAATAAATTCATCAGTGACTTGGATGAGGGAATAGAGTGACTCTCAGCAAGTTTGCTGGTGACACCAAGCTGGGAGGAGTGGGTGACACTGGAAGCTGTGCTGCCATCAGAGACCTGGACAGGCTGGAGAGTTGGGCGGGGAAAATGTAATGAAATAGATCAAGGGCAAGTGTAGCTTATTACATCTGTGCAAGAAGAACCTCAGGTTCCAGTATAAGTTGGGGAAGGACCTGTTGGAGAGCAGTGTAGGGGAAAGGGACCTGGGGGTCCTGGGCACAGCAGGGTGACCATGAGCCAGCACTGGGCCCTTGTGGCCAGGAAGGCCAATGGTACCTGGGGTGGGTTAGAAGGGGGTGGTCAGTAGGTCAGAGAGGTTCTCCTGCCCTCTGCTCTGCCCTGGGGAGACCACACCTGGAATATTCTCATACCAGTTTATTTTTTACTAGCAAGAATACAATGCTGGCAAGAAGTGTCTCTGTAGAGCAGACACAACTAACATTACCGATTACTTCAGGTTGTTTCAAAGGATGTGCCCCTGGAGCCCCAGGGACACCTGGAAAAGCCCAGAGGGGACAGAGAAAGGGACATCATGGGCTGCTCCTGTGCTGCTGAGCTGGGCTTGGCTCCTGGGACACAGGGAGCTCATGGCAGCTGGCAGCTTCTGCAGAGAGACAGCTCTGCCCAGGAGCAGCTCCTCTGCACACGCAGCAGGGCTGAGGGCTCTGCCTGCAGCACTGAGGGCACAGGAGCCAGGCACAGAGAGGGAAACGCAGTCTGGGCTGGGAGGATGCTGAGAGTTCACTGCAAATGAAATCCTCTCAGATATGAAGCCTGTGGCTGCAGGGCATTGCATCTGCAAATCATGGTAGGGTCTCAGAAAGCTGTCACATTGCAGAGCCTGCGAGAGATGTAAGTACAGCTCTCAGAGATTCTCTGATCAGAGGGGAGGATGTGCTGCAGAGCAGGGATTGCCTTCTGCACTGTCAGAGTGACAAGACGTGAATGCTGCGTTCTCCCCAGGGTGGCTGTGGGGTGTAAATGTCAATGTGCAGGCAGGGGTGCCCAGGGCTGTCCTGCAGAGCAGGGTCCCTGCACCCCAGGGCTGTGCCGGGCAGGGACTCTGCCGCCTGCAGGGTCAGCGCTCAGCCTGCCCGGGAGATCCCAACAACACTGAGGGGAGAAGCTGTGGGGGGAAGGAGCGACCCCCGGCAGGGCAGGGTCCTTCTGCTGCTGGGTTCTCCGTGGGTCGGGGCTGCTCACAGCTCCAGCTCATTCCAGAATATTGACAAGAAGAGGTTTCAAGGAGAAGAAGAAGACAAAGAGTACTGCAAAGATAAGGAACCTCCCTGAGTCTGTGTTTTCAGTCTCCTACTCTGGGGAATGGGTGGTGATTAGGCAGGTTTTAATTTTAAACATATACTTGAGACACATGAACTTCAGTAGGTCTTCAAGAGAATCCTGGCATGCCTTGCCTCTCCTCTGCCTATATAGAACCAGCATCACCTTTGCGGGACACCTTACACTTAATCTGTAATCTGTTTTCCAGCCTGCAGACAGGAAGATGCCCCCAGGCAGTGCCCTGTGAACAGGCAGGATCTGTAGGGCCAGAGGGAGGGCACAGAGGGTGGGATGGTCTGTGAGCACTGACAGGGAAGAGACATGGACAGGGAAACACCTCCCAGGGGGAGAATCTCCAGGCAGCAGGGAAATGATCAGAAATGAGAGGAAACCAAACCCGGAATTGTTATGGGAGGGAGAACAGAGAAGAGTCCCTGTGATCCCCTGCAGTGCAGATCCCTCCTGTGAGCAGCCCCCTGGCCTCCTGTCCCACCCAGCAAAGCCTCTGCCCTCAGGGCCGGGGCCTCCAAGGCATGAAGCAGCTCCTGTGCAGCCAGAGCTCCAGTTCCTCTGCAGAGCACAGGGGCTGAGAGCAGCTGCCCGGCAGTGTTGGTGTCTGGGAGGTGGCTGCACAGCTGGGGAAGGGTGACGCTGTCTGAGTGCCCGGCTGCCTCTGCCCTGGCCTCTCTCACACCCACCCTCACCGCATTTTCCTTCTTGCTCCCCTGCTCTGGGTCACTGCTGTTGGGATCTTGTTCTTGCTGTCAGGCTCTCTGGGGATGGCAGTTTCAGCTGCAGAGTCACAGCCTGATCTTGTGGGTCCTTTCCTGCAGGTGTGTCCATGGGCACACGTGTCCCAGCTTTGCTCTGAGCTGTGGGGCTGTGGCAATGCAGTCTGTGGGGCTGGGGAATGAGCTGTGTGTGTCCTGGGCTAAACGTGGGGTGCTGAGACCTTAGGGAAGGGTGAGACCTGTCATGGTCTCAGGTGGTTCCCTCTGCTCTCAGCAGTGCCTGGTGGCTTTTCAGGGTAACGTGGGAGTGTGATCAGCCCCCATCTCAGAAAGGTGCCAGCCCAGGGCAGCTGGAGCAAGACAGAGGGACAGAGCAGCTGCCCTCACTCTGCACTGACCCACAGGCACCCTCTGGTCTCGCAGGACTCGCTCTGTTCTCCCTGAGTGCAGCAGAAATGCTGAGGGTTTCTGACACCCAGCAACACTCTGCAGTGAATATAGGGGGAGGTGTAAAATACCTGGAACTCCTAAACTGCCTTCACCATCTCTGTTCCCTATCACTGGGAAAGCAAGTGCTGACAGCCCTTCTGTGTTAGCAGAACCAGGACAGTCCCCACCATTCCCGTGGCCCCACTTCTGCCGAGCTGGGCTGACTTATCGACGGCCCATGGGCAGAGGCCCTGATCTTGGTTGCACATTTTCCAGCCCGAAGTGCTGAAAAAGGTGCTCCTAGAAAAACACAAGAGTGTCTGCGCGTGACAGGGGAGGGTCTACGGAAGTTCGTTTGATTTTTGTCACAGGACTCTACCCTGAGTTCTCACTGTCTTTTTTTTTGTCATGGCAGCGCCCCATTCTCAGGAAAAGCAAATGTCCAACAGCAGCTCCATCACCCAGTTCCTCCTCCTGCCGTTCAGAGACACACGGGAGCTGCAGCTCTTGCACTTCTGGCTCTTCCTGGGCATCTACCTGGCTGCCCTCCTGGGCAACGGCCTCATCATCACCACCATAGCCTGGGACCAGCACCTGCACACCCCCATGTACTTCTTCCTGCTCAACCTCGCCCTCCTTGACCTGGGCCTCATCTCCACCACTGTCCCCAAATCCATGGCTAACTCACTCTGGGACACCAGGGCCATCTCATACTCAGGATGTGCTGCACAGCTCTTTTCATTTGCCTTCTTGACAGCAGCAGAGTATTCTATGCTCACCATCATGTCCTACGACCTCTATGTTGCCATCTGCAAACCCCTGCACTACGGGACCCTCCTGGGCAGCAAAGCTTGTGTCCACATGGCAGCAGCTGCCTGGGCCACTGGGTTTCTCAATGCTCTGCTGCACACGGCCAATACATTTTCACTGCCCCTGTGCAAGGGCAATGCCCTGGGCCAGTTCTTCTGTGAAATCCCCCAGATCCTCAAGCTCTCCTGCTCACACTCCTACCTCAGGGAACTTGGGCTTCTGATGGCCAGTGTCTGTTTAGGATTTGGCTGTTTTGTGTTCATCGTGGTGTCCTATGTGCAGATCTTGAGGGCCGTGCTGAGGATCCCCTCTGAGCAGGGATGGCACAAAGCCTTTTCCACCTGCCTCCCTCACCTGGCCGTGGTCTCTCTGTTCCTCAGCACTGCCATGTTTGCCCACCTGAAGCCCCCCTCCATCTCCTCCCCATGGCTGGACCTGGTGGTGTCTGTTCTGTACTCAGTGGTGCCTCCAGCAGTGAACCCCCTCATCTACAGGCATGAGGAACAGGCAGCTCAGGGATGCTCTGTGCAAACTCATATCCGTCTGTTTTCAGAAGGAATAAACTGGCCATCTTCTTCTATACAGGAGTTTTAATGTAGCTAATTACAAGCCCAGCCTGTCAACTGGATTTTCTTCTGTTGTTGGTTGTTTTCTTATTGTGATAATATTGTCAACCCCTTTCTAATTCACTGCTGGCTTTTCTTTTATAACGGTTGGCTGCTTAAATGAGCAGCAGTGCTCTCCTTGTCTCTAAACAGAATAAAGCGCTCTTTAGTGGCTTGTTTTTCACTATATCCTTCCTGCAAGGGCTTTTTGGAGCTTCAAGGACAGTTCCTGTGCGTGGGTGGAGGGGAAAACAGCTCTGGCATGGCAGCCCTGCCAGGGAGCAGCAGCGCTTGTTCTTCCAGAGCTGTTCTGGTTCCACTCCACACTCTCCTTCTCATCCCTGGTGTTGGTGCAAGGCCTGAGTGCTCTGGCAGCTTGGTCACCGTCCTGCTGTGTGTCAGTCCTGTGAGCGCGGGCAGGGACAGGCAATGGGCACTGCTGTGACAGAGCTGGCCTCAGTAACAGTACTTGCACAAGGAAAGTGATCTTCTTTGGGCAGTGCATGATGGTTTATATCTTCTTGCAACGTTTCTGTCAAGCTTATTCCTACAGAAGTGGCCACAGATGAAACATCAGCATGCAGCTGAACAGAGTGTGTGTGCAGGGCTGGCACACAGCAGTGTCCTCTCACAGCCAGGCTCCTGCCAGAGACTTGCAGGACCAGCAGAGCATGGGCTGGGTTGTGCCCCTGTGCACTGGACACCCCATCAAATCTGCCCCAGTCTTCATGGACTAATCCCTCACAGCCTTCATTTCCAGCCCCAACCTCTCACCCCAGTTCAGAGAGGTTCTTTGTCCTTACCTGAAAAGACACTGAATGAGTAGGTCAGATGTCCATGTTTGCATTGTACAGATGAGATGTGAGCGTGAACATCATGTATGTGAGGTGAGATGAACCGAAGTGAGTGCCAATGCTGTCAGATATTCTGGGGTGCCTTTTTGCACCTGGGACACCTCAACCCTGTCTGTACATACAGACTGGGAGATGAGATGCTGAAGAGCAGCTCTGCAGAGAGGGATCTGAGAGTCTGGTCAACAGCAAGTTGAACATGAGCCACCAGTGTCCCTGGAGCCAAGAGGGACCGTGTCCTGGGTGCAGCCAGCACAGCACGGCCAGCTGGGCACGGAGGGGATTGTCCCGCTCCGCTCTGTGCTGGGGCGGCCTCACCTGCAGCATTCACTGTGTGCAGGGCTGGGGACACAGGGTAAAGGAGCTAAAGCTACTGGAGAGCGTCCAGAAGAGGCTATGAAGTTGGTCAAGGGTTTGGAGGAAAAGCCGTATTAGGAGCAGCTGAAATCCTTGGGTTTGTTCAGCCTGGAGAGGATGTGACTGAGGGCAGAGCTCATGGGGCTGCAGGTTCCTCAGAAGGGAGCAGGGCTGAGCTCTTCTCTCTTGTCTCTGGTGACCAATGACAGAACCCAAGGGAATGGCATGAAGATGTGCCAGGGGTCAGACATGAGGAAAAGGTTCTTCACCCAGAGGTGCTGGACACTGAACAGGCTCCCCAGGGAGGTGTCACGGCCCCAACCTGACAGTTTTCAAGAAGAGACTGGACAACGTCCTCAGACACATGGGGTGAACTGTGGGGTGTCCTGTGTAAGGACAGGAGTTGGACTCCATGATCTGTGTGGGTCCCTTCCAGCTCAGGACATTGTATGATTCTGTGAAGGCCTGTGGGACAGACAGCGTCCCGAGGTCATTTTACATTGGGAGGAACATCACATGGAAACTCAATGCAGCACTGGGTTGTGCTTCCTTTAACCAATGTCCCCGTGTCCATTCCCCATAACGTGGGACATCTCAGATGAGTGCAGAGCAGGGTGACACAGCACAGGGCTGAGGTGCCTCCCTCAGGAGGCCAGAGGGACACTGTGACTCCTGCCGCTGTGTGTAAAAGGGACAGACTGTCTCTGAACATCCCTGGGTGCATAAGGAGTCCATGAGGCCAGCTCAGACATGGATGCCTGACAGACACTGACATTTCTGTGTGTGACTCCAGAACAAAACCCACTGGCCCAGGCAGATCAATCTTACCTGCTACTGTTTGCTACATCATCCTTACCCATGACTCTGGATTGTGGTCTCAAACATGCCAGAGCAATCAGAGAGGTTCTGAGGTCCTTGGAAAAGGCAGTTGTCAAACCTGTCTTCAAGAAAGGCAGGAATGAGAATTGTCAGAATTCTACTCAGCCCAGCTCCATCCCTGGGAAGGGAATGGGACAAGTCTTCCTGCAGCCGTGTCCAGACACTTGGAAAACAAGAAAGGGATTGCTGAACCCAAATAGGCAGGGAAAGAAAGGCATGTTGTGTACATGGAAATGCGCAAGGTCTCAGACATGGTTTCCCATGGTGTCCTCATAATGCTGTTGGTGCCCTCTGGCTAAAGAAGTAGATGCTGGATGGGAAGTTGGCTGGATGATGAAGCCCAAATGTCACCAGTGGTACAAAGTCCCCCACATAGCCAGTTACCAGTGGAATCCCTCAGTGACCAGCACTTGGACCAACACTGTTGAAAGTCTTTATTCTCCCCCGGAATGATGCGACGGAATGAACCTTCAGCTCCTTTGTGGGTGGTGCAAAGCTAGGCAGAGGCCTTGGACAACCTCACCTAGGTCACCCTGCCCTGAGCAGGACAGTGAGACAAGATGATGTTCAAACCTGAGTTGCTCTGTGATTCCAGGAATCTTTTCCCTTGGAAAGGTTTTGGAAGAAGGAAGAGGTGGAGGAACAAGAAAATAAAAATACAGGCAGAGGAGGAGACCTAAAAGGTGTCAAATAAACAGAGCAGTTCTGTGAAGAATGTTTCTCTGCTCAGACTGTTAGCAGAAAATCTATAATCAGCTCCTCAAACTCCTTGTTTCACTCATTGCCCCCCTGGGATTTACAGCACATTTCTTTACATCAGATTCTGCACTGAAGTTTCACCTGATTGTTACAGCTTCTTCGCAGGGATTGCTTCATGTTTCCTTAGAGAACTGGATCTAAACAGGCACCAGGGAATTTTTAATTAGAGGAAACAAAACAAAAAACACAATAGAACTTAATGATGTTTCTCAGTTCTATGATTAAATTAAGCAGTTTCCAGCGAGGTCCGTTGCCATAACTCAAGAGTTGCCTATAGGGAGTACGAGAGCAACTGCTGAAAGACTTTACCTGCCTGAAGCTCAAAGCAGAGTGAGAGCTGAGAGGCTCTGAATGAGCCAAGAGTGAGAGGTGAAGAACCTCTGGGGAGCGATGGAAAGTGCAAATGTCCAGACAGGCTTCTGAAGAGATGAGTTCAGACACGGTGAGCTGGGTAAGGACAGGGGGAAACTCCTGGATGTCCAGGGGTTGAAATACATATAGAGATAGACAGAGTTCTGGCACTTCAAGCACAGGGAAAGGCCAACGTTTCATCTCCCACAGCCCATACACATTCTGAAAATTCATATTTTGTCAGGATAGAAATTCCAAAGACATTTTATTGGAAATTTTGAATTATTTCATCTGATGAAAAAAAGAGTGTGGGGTTTTTTGTTCTTTTTGTTGTTGTTGTTGTTGTTGCTTTGGTTTAGTTTGGTTGGGTTTGGTTTTCAGTTTTGAGGGGAGTTCTCAGGTTTTCGGGCTGAGCTCCATGGTCTCACTATAAGCACCCAGTGCAAACCTCAAGAGACCCCCATGTACCTGAGGTGTTTGCCTGGGACGGGCAGGTATCAGACCAGACTGATAGAGCGATGGTGCTTTCATCATTTACAATTAGTATTCAACACTTGTGCATCTAATTAGATAAGTTCCAGGACTGTAGGTGAAGAGGCAGATATGTGAAGAGCACTTAGAAGATGTGATAGAAGAATATTCCAGTTGATAATAGAGAATCACAGAATTATTTCAGTTGGAAGAGACCCTCAGGACCATTGAGTCCAACCACAACCTAAACCTAGAACTAAACCAGGCACTGAGCAGCTTCGTCGACTCCTCTGCACTCTCTCTAGTGCCTCATTGTCCTTCTTATGATGAAGGGCCCAAACGTGAACACAGGATTCAAGATGCGACCTCATCAGCACTGAGAACAGTGGCACAATCACTCTACTCCTGCTGGCCACACCATTCCTGATACAAGCCAGGATGCTGGTGGCCCTTTTGGCCACCTGGGCACACACAGGCTCATGTTCAGCTGCTGTCGATCAACACCCCCTGATCCCTTTCCACCAGGCAATTTTCCAGCCACTCTTCCCTGAGCCTGGGGTTGTTGTGACCCAAGTGCAGGACCCGGCACTTGGTCTGGTCAAACCTCATACAAATGGCCTCAGCCCAATGATCCAGCGGGTCCAGATCCCTCTGCATGGCCTTCCCACCCTCCAGCAGATCAACACTCCCACCCAACTTGGTGTCATCTGCAAACTTACTGAGGGTGCACTCGATCCCCTCATCCACATCACTGATAAAGCTTAAATAGAACTGAGTCAAATACTGAGCCCTGGGGACACCACTTGTGACCGGACGACAACTGGATTTGGCTCTGTTCACCACAATTCTTTTGGTCCAGCCCTCCATCGCACATACACCCATCCAGGCCACGAGCTGCAGCTTCTCCAGGAGATGCTGTGGGACACGGTGTCAAAGGCTTTACTGCAGTCTAAGGACACAACACCCACAGCCTGTGTGGCGGATTCACTCCCCACGACAGACTTTCCCTCATCTGCTCAGCCGGTCACCTTGTCACAGAAGGAGATCAGGCTGGTCAAGCAGGACCTGCCTTTCATCAAGCCATGCTGATTGGGCCCGATTGCTCGTCTCGTGTGTGTGACCTCACAGTCCTTTGCCAGCTATGTTCCTGCTGTTGGCCAATCCCCTGCAGAGGCAGAAGTGACCTCACAGTGCCCTCCACAGCCATTGGTTCCTACTGGACTATGAGTTCCTGAGACACAGTGACCACACGACATCGTACCCACCATCACCCTCCTTGTGGTCCAGTGTGTGAGCAGATCAAACTGAGCTGCTTTCATCAAATGTATCTGATAGATTTCCTATCAAGGGTTTGAGTGGAGAAACATTCATCAGAGGCGCTGCTGTATTTTATATCTCCAAAGAAAAGATTCATGGAATCCTAGAATAACTCAGGTTGGAAGAGACCCCTGAACACCATCTCTGTCCTACTGACCTTTATGGCACCCCAAGGAACAGCTGATGGCATTTGTGCTCCCTTGGGTTCATCTCACCACGTGCACACACTGGACATGCACATGTTGTGTGTGTTTACATCTCATCTGGACAATGAAAACATGGACTTTTGACCTAGTGTTTCATAGAATCATGGAATGTCCTGAGTTGGAAGGACTCACGAGGATCATGGAGTCCAACTCCTGTCCCTGCACAGGACATCCCACAGGTCACACCGTTTGTCTCAGGACATTGTCCAGTCTCTTCTTGAACACTGTCAGGTTGGGGCCGTGACACCTCCCTGGGGAGCCCGTTCAGTGTCCAGCACCTCTGGGGGAAGAACCTTTTCCTCATGTCCAACTTGACCCTCCCCTGGCACACCCTTCTTCCATTCCCTTGGGTTCTGTCATTGGTCACCAGAGAGAATAGATCAGTACCTCCCCTCCTTCTCCCCTTGTGAAAAAGCTGTAGCCACCATGAGGTCTCCTTTGAGTCTTCTCTTCAGCTCTGATGCTCAGAAACCCCTTGGTTTGCTTTCTGAAGCAGAAAGGAGAAGCCATGACCTGCAGGCAATGGGAAGGGGGATCCTGTCCCTCACACACGGCTCAGGGCTCTTCCTGGGACCGTGGGATGTGGGTGTGCAAGGCCCAGGGAAGGACAACACTGGGACAACAACCTCCAGCTTCCCCATGGGGCTGCAAGGAGGCAGCGAGGCCCCAGTGCCATGAGGACAACATGTCTTCTCCTGGGCCTCAGTGGCAGAGACAACTGCCATGGCCAAGGGGACAGAGACCTGGGTTCTGTGGATCCCTTCCAGCCTTACAGCGCCCTTTGCCATCTCCATCCCAGGCTGTTCTACACGGTCCTACCCCTGCCCCTCTTTCCCTGCAGGCTGCAGACACCCACTTGCTCTCAGCCCAGCATTTCTACACCTTCACTGCTGTGTCTGCACCCTCACTGGCTGCTCTTTGGCACACAAACCATGGGCTGATCCAGCTCCCTCTGGGTCAGCTCTTGCCCTACAGCACTGCCCTTCCAGTGACATTTCTTCCTCCTCATATCCATTCCTCACCTTCCAAGTAGACTTCTTTTTTCTCTTTCCTGCTTCTTCCCACTATCAAGAAAAGCTCGACCATCTCATAAACTGCCCTTCATGCAGGGAACCCAAACCATTAGGCATCTTGTGGTCTTTTACCTGACCAGAGAGAAGTCACCTCACCATGATCTTCTAAATCCCATGAGTGCTGCTGGCCTTTCAGCTTCTGTGACAGACACGACCATGTCCCTGCCGATGTCCCGTCATGTTCTCAGGTGGGATGGACATGACAACCTGTCTCTCTTCCTGGGTAAGACCTGTGGGCCCTTGGGCAGAGGTTCTTTCCCAGCCATGTCCCTGCTGCTGGGCTGTCACCTCCAGACACAGAACTGACCCCACTGTCCCCTTCACAGCCACATGATTCTGCCTGGATTATGAGTGTCTGAGACACAACTGACCTCATAATACTGAAACCACCCATCCCCCTCTCCAAAGCCCAGGGCCTGACCGGATAATAGTATGCTTGTTGTATCAAATTAAACAAATGTATTTTCCTCTAAATGTTTGAGTGGAGAAACTTTCTTTGCAGTAACTGTTGTTTTTATGTTGACATCATTTCTATCTTCTCTTCTGCCTCTTTTTTTTTTTTTTTTTTTTCGTTTCTGCAGATATTCTATATTCAAAAACGTGTCCAGGGGAAAGATTCATTGAATCATAGAGTCAGTCAGGTTTGAAGAGAGCCCTGAACATCTTCTTGCTTCACTCTCCTTCCCAAAGCAGGGTGACCAGGTGAGGTTTTTCAAGGTCTCCGCTCAGCTTTGCATCATCTCCATCACAGCACAAAAGGGAGAATAAAGACCTTCAGCAGTTTTGGCCCAAATGCTGGTCACTGGGGGATGACACACTAACTGCACAGAGGACACTGCATCACAGATGATATTTGGGCTTGATGTTTCAGTGAACTTCTCACCAAGCATCCACTTCTTCAGCACAAACAGCATCAATCCGTCTATAAGGATACCGTGGGAGACCATGTCCAAGGCCTGGCACAATTTCATACCCACAACATGCCTGTCTTTCCCCTGCCCATTTTGGTTCACAAGTCTCTTCCTTGTCCTTCAAGTGCCTGCAGATGGCTGCAGGAGGACTTGTCCCATCACCTTTTAGGGACAGAGACAAGCTGAGCAGCCTGTGATTCTCCCCATTCTCCTTCCTGCCTTTCTTGAAGATGGGTTTGATGGATGCCAGGACCTCCTCGATTGCACTGTCATTTTGAAAACACAATCCAGACTCACAGGGCAACTGAGGTGAATCTCACTGGGTCAGTGGGGTTTGTTCCCAGAGTCACACACACAAATGTCAGGGTTGTGCCAGGTGTCCATAACTGAGTTGGCTTTGTAGACTCTCATCTGAGGCAGAATCATAGAATCATAAAATACTCTGATAGGAAGAGAGCCTTGGGATCATTGAGTCCAAGCATAGCCCAGCTCTCGCACTAAACCATGTCCCTGAGAACCTCATCTAAACACCTTTAAACCCCTCCAGGTCTGGTGACTCCCCCACTGTCCTGGGAAGCCTGTTCCAATGACTGACAACCCTTTCCAGGAAATATTTTTTTCCTAATATCCAATCTAAACCTCCCCCAGTGCAATTTGGGGCCATTTCCTCCTGTCCTATAACTTACTACTTGGAGAAGAGACCAACACCCTCCATGTTCAACCTCCTTTCAGGCAGTCTTAGACAGCGATAAGGCTTCCCTCAGCCTCCTGTTCTCCAGGCTGAACCCACCAGTTCCCTCAACTGCTCCTCATCACACTTGTGCTCTGGACACTCAGCAGCTTTGTCGCCTCCTCTGCACTCTCTCTAGTATTTCAATGTTCTTCTTATGATGAGGGACCCAAAACTGAACACAGGATTCAAGGTGCAGCCTCACCAGTGCCGAGAGCTGTGGCACAATCACTTCTCTAGTCCTGCTGGCCACACTATTCCTGATACAAGCCAGGAAGCTGTTGGTCATTTTGGCCACCTGGGAACACGCTGGCTCCTGTTCAGCCACTGTCAGTCAATACCCACAGATCCCTTTCCACCAGGCAGCTTTCCAGACACTCTTTCCTGAGCCTGTAGCATTCATAGAGTTGTTGTGACCCAAGTGAAGGACCCAGCACTTGGCTTTGTTAAACCTCAGACAACTGGCCTCAGCCCAACGATCCAGCTGCTCCAGATCCGTAAGTATGGCCATCCTCATGTCCCACGTCATGAGGAATGGACATGGGGACCTCAGTTCAAGGCAGCACATCCTAGTGCTGCACTCAGGCCTTCATGGAACCTGCAGGAATAGCTCATGGCGTTTGTACTGAGTCGGGTTCATCTTATGTATATGATATGCATACTCATATCTCATCCATACAGTGGAAACATTGGCTTCTGACTTACTCATTCAGTGTCCTTGTGTTGGGGGACGAACAACCTCTCTCAGCTGGGGTGAAGGGCCAGTGCAGGAAAAGGTGGTTTTGAGGGGCTGGTCTGTGGTGACTGTCCTGGGCCAGTTTCCCCAGGTTGTCCCATGACCATGGGCACACACCAGCCCCTGCTCTGCTGGTGCTTCAGGGCTCTCCCAGGAGGCCTGGCTGGGAGAGGACACTGCTGTGTGCCAGCCCTGCACACTCACACACTTCAGCCGTTCACTGGTATTTTCTTCTCTGGGGCATTTGCCAGTTCAGCCCTCCCACCCCCTCCTGAATTGTGCCACCCCCCTGCCCTCTCCCCAGCCCAGCCCAGCAGAGCAGCCACACTGGAACTGGAACTGCCACCTGCAGCAAAGGGTTTCTCTTTCCATGTCTTTCCTGTACACATGCAGTGCCCCACTCTTCTCCTGGAACATCCCGTCTCCCCACAGAGCCCTTTCCCAAGAGAGCTGATCTGTGCTGACCTGGCCAGCTGTTCCTGCCCCCCTTCCCACGCTCCATACAGCTCTGACCTCGCGGTGCTGCTCTGCAGAGCAAGTGGGCTGTGGTGCCCAGGGCCATGGGGTAAGTCTGCAGATTCACATTGGTCAGGATGGGAGGGAGACCCAGCTCAGGGTGGCTCCTGCTCACTCCCCCTCAGCACACAGACATGGCTCCTGCAGCCCCAGAGATCCCAGAGAGAGGATTCTGGGCAATCAAGTCAGTGTGGGGTCCTTTATACACACAGAGAGTACAGCTGCTTATTTACACAAAGACTATGGGACACACCAGACAGGTAGATATGGACACAGCCATAAGAAGACAAATAATTTTGCTTGTGGATAGCATTAATACAAGCAAGAAAAGCAAACACCAAGAGAAAAAAAACAACAACAACAAAAAAAACCAACACAAAAGCTACAGAACTCAGGTTGAACTAGCAATGCGTTATATTACAAGTGACATGCAGAGGCAGGAGGTCACTTCATTACTGCTTTTGAAAAGCGAACAGTCATCACTTTCCTTACAGACTCCTTGAGTTCCCTGTTCCTCATGCTGTAGATGAGGGGGTTCACTGCTGGAGGCACCACCGAGTACAGAACAGACACCACCAGATCCAGGGACGGGGAGAAGATGGATGACGGTTTCAGGTAGGCAAACATGCCATTGCTGATGAACAGGGAGACCACAGCCAGGTGAGGGAGGCAGGTGGAAAAGGCTTAGTGCCGTCCCTGCTCAGAGGGGATCCTCAGCACGGCCCTCAAGATCTGCACATAGGACACCACAATGAACACAAAACACACAATTGCTAAACAGACACTGGATCCCCCTCTCGGGACAGACTCCTTCCAGGAGAGACACAGACACAGGGGAACTCATCAGGGCTTTACGGCATTTCACTGGCATCAGTTTTGACATATTGGGTGCTGTCCTGTGACTGCCCTTTCTGCACAAATGATCATACAAACACAACCATTTAGTGAGACATGGTCATAAAGGGCTGTTATGGACAAGAAAGCTCACCATGAACTCTGGAGAGAGCGAGGAAGTTCATAATAAGCACCAGGAAGAACCAAGAAGCTCGAGGCCTCTTCTGAAGAGCAGGAGGCCTGAGCAGCCGTGATTGGCCATTGTAGGTGTGGGAGAGGGTCAGGGCATGTCAGGGAGAAGCAATGAGATGGCTGATGGCTTCAGTGAACCCTTCCAGCCATGTCTGAGCCCAGAAATGGAAAGCAGTTGATGTCTGCAGGTGGGGGAGGAACAGGAGGAAGGTTTTCCTGGGAATATAGAAGGAAGAAAGGCCTCTCTTGGGTTCATCATGTATGGCAGTGACATTTGCATGTTGTGGGCATGGCTGTGCCTGGGAGATGGGGAACGGCTGCTGCTGGGGTGGCTGTGCTCAGTCATGGTCCATGAGCTGACCCTGCTCTGCTCCTCTCTTACACTGCCCACACTTGGATGGTCCTCAGGAATCATCCATGATTCTGGTGGACGCATGAACCTCCTGGAGTGATGGGCTATGGATCCAAATAGAGGATTCCAGCAGGTTTGGGACTGGGACATTGAGGCGATTGGTGACCATTGCCAGGTGTATGAAAGAAGCTGGATGAGTTGTGAGGAACGCACAGGCATTTCCAACTCCACAGAAAACCAGAGCCTTGCAGTTAAAGTAACAGCACTTGACATAAACACCACCCCAAAACACAAAGCACACACACTGACCACAGGAAGGTCATTGAAAAACAGGGGTCAGGGCTCAGCCATTCTGGTGATGAACAAGCATCAAGGGCTGACATGGCATCAGAGCCACCTCCACATGGCCCTCACCACCTGGAACCAGTCTCTCCAGGTCTTTCCTTCACCAGCCTCCAGGGACAGGGACCTGCACTGGTTATTTCCTTCACAGCTGTTTCAGTGATGGCCCTTCATGGGGTCCAAACACCCTCAGAAACTTGGGGTTTGCTTCTGACTTTCACTTCATTGGAGGTTTGTTCATTATTTCAGTAGCTGCAGTTCAGGATCATGGCTGCAGAGGGCTCATTGACAGGTAAAATGTTCTTAAATGCCAAAGCTCTGTGCATCATTTTCCTAAGGGCTTCAAGTCTGGTGTGGATGATCAGGGAGATTTCAGGAATAACCAAACAGAGAGCATTTCCAAAACAAAAAGCAATAAAGCCAAATTTCTTCTATGTCCTTCCCTGCTCACCCTTCCCTCCCTTTCCAGAACAGGTGGTATCAGCAGCCTCCAGTTTATATTGATGTGTTGCATCTCCTGATAAAGACTGAATATGTCAGAAAAGTGGGTGCCTAAATCACCATGTGAGTGAGGAGACAGGCCAGGACAGCTCAAGAGGAGTCACACTCCTCTGGACCAAGAGGTGGGTGTCCCTGGCAATCACTGGTGCCACAGCACAGTGATACTTGTGTTCAGGGATCTGATCAAGTGACCCATATCCTGTTCTGTAATGGTATCTGAGTTTTCTCAGGTCACCCCTGAATTGAGCCCCATCCACTGCTGGGTGTTCTCCAGACTCCTGCCTTCAGGAACAAAGTCCCAGGAGACCTTGCTGGTGAACATGGAGGCAAAGAAGCCGTGAAGAACCTCAGTCCTGTCTGATTCCACTCTTCTGAAGTTCATCAGCAGTCCCACATTCACCCTGTCTACTCTTTTACTGTAAGGAAACTGTGCCAGCTCATCTTGCTGCCCTTACACTCCCCTTCAGGTATCAAGTCCAGGGGAGATTTGCATCATCTCTACACCCATGGCCAAGGTTTCTAAATTCCTCCTTTGCAGCTTGCACTGATTCCACCTCTTGTGTGCTGCCTTTGTGCCCTACAGCTCCATCGGTTCAGAGGAGCAGCCTTACTAGACAAACACTTTTTTATGTTGGTACTTGGAGAGATCATTCTTGTGCTTGGAGCAGGTTGTCCTGTAAGGTTTCTCAGATTTCCTGAGCTCCTTCACCCTTCAGATCTAATTCCATGTCACAACCTTTATTGGCCGCCATCCCCCAGTATGTCAAAGTCTTCTCCTCTGGAGCCCACCAGCCTGTGCTCTGCTGCTGGCCTGGGACCCCACTGTGTCCTGGTCATGACAGCCAAGGTAAACACTGATGTTCACATCCCTCACCAGCTCTTCTTTGTTTCCCAGTTCCAGATCCAGGTGAGCATCACTCTTTTTGGCCCAGCAGGCAGACATGTTAAGCAGTTGGCCAAAGATCCTCTGGACTGTTGGACCCTACAGATTTGCCTGACCAATGAATGTCAGTGCAATTACAGTTCCCCATAGGAAGCTGCTCATTGACTGGTGATTTCCTTGCTTTGCTGACAGAAGATCTTTTCCATTGTTTCTCCATTATCAAGTAGTTTGCAACACCCGAAACATTGTCACCCTATGTTGGGTTTCCATGCCAAAGGTCTTGGAACTGGGGGTGAGTGCAGGTGTTCTACAGTTGTCACCTCTCTGAGAGACAGCAGGAGTTTGACCGACATCAGACAGAGCTGATTTCAGCTGCTCCAAGATGGACCCAGTCCTTGCCAAATCTGAGCCACTCAGTGATGCCGGCAGCACCTCTGGGATATTGTATTTGAGAAAGGGTAAAAAACGCTGCACAACAGCAGGTGGGAGAGAGGAGGGAGGAAATGGGAGAGAAAAGCACTGCAGACACCAAGGTCATATCCCATAGGACCCAAGCAGGTCCCTCAGCAGGCCAAAGCTTGCTCTCCTGAAATCCTGCTCTTGGCCTTGTTCTCATCTCCCAGGAGCCTCAGCTCCACTTTCCCATCCCTGACTGTTCCATCCTGACCAACTCTTTCTGGTTTGTAAGTGTGAAGTCCCACAGGGCACCTCACCCCACTGACTCCTCAGTCACCCGTGTCAGGAAGATGTTGTCAATGAGCTCCAAACCCTCCTGGATGGCTGGTACCTTGCAGATATTGGGATATCTCAGGTCTGCCACAAGGACACGGCCCTGGAAACATGAGGCTTCTTTCATTTGTCTGAAGGAGGCCTCATCTCATTCCAATTTCTCATTAGTGAGTCTGTAGCTGATGTCCAGTCACCACAACATTGCCCATGTTGTTCTGCCCTCTCATGCTGACTCCTCAACGTTCAGCTGACATTGTCTGTCCCCAGGCAGAGCTCCACACATTCCTGCTGCTCTACCATATGAATGGAAACTTCCCCTCAAAGTGCAGACATCTGGCATTATGAATACTGGACGCCCAAGACTCCACAGTTTCTCCAGGAGATGGTATTTATAGTGCCCTGTAACTCCTTATCCTGTTATTTTGGGAGAGACACCCTAATCAGGATAAGCCATCTACATGGAAACATTAACAGCTGAGCGAATGGAGCTTCTGTCCAGGGAGAGTCATCACATTGAGGAAATGTGGCATTCACTCATCAGAAAGATCTGAAGTTTGATTAGGAGAAGTGACCAGTTCTTTATCAAGGCGGGACAATAACCCCACAGATCAGGACAGAGCAGGACCTGACACGCTGAGCAGTGACCCTGAGGAGAAGGGCCTGGGCACTACAAGGTCCCCACACCAGCCCGTGGTGCACGCTCACCATGAACAAGGCAGCTGCACACGGGGCTGCATGAGGAGGAGCGTGGGGACCCAGACACCTGCAGTTCTCATCCCATTGGGTTCAGCACTGGTGTGACCCACACACACGGGTGTGTGCCAGTGTGCGGCTTCCCAGTCTGGAGCAGCAGGGAGGAACTGGAGAGTGCAGGGCTGTGCCAAGGCAGGTTCAGCACCTTGTGCACATGGTGTGGGGTGCTGAGGGACCTGGGCTGCTTTGGCCCAGCAGCGCTGGGGAGGCTGCAGCAGTGCAGGAGTAGCCTGAGAGTGCTTGAAGGGCGGTTTAGAGGTGGTGGAGTTTTCTTCATAGTGGGAAAGAGCATGAGAAAGAAATAATGGCCCAAAGTACAGCTGGGGAGGTCCAGGCTGGACATGAGCAGAAAGGAATGTGATGGAAGGGCAGTGCTGTGGTGGAGCAGGTCAGCAGAGGGAGTCTGCATCAGCCCAAGGCTTTGTGCTTCAAGGACCAGCTGGGGAGGATGGAGAGATCTCAGCAAAGGAAGGAAGATGCTCAGACAGGAGCAAGGTGGGGCAGCAGGGGGGATGTCTCCAGCCTGCAGGGACAGAGGTGCAGGGGATGCCACAGCACAGGACAGGCTGTCGTGGAGATGATCACGGGATGGAAAGAGGCTGAAAGCCCCACCAGACATGAGCTCCTTCTCCCCTTGGCTATGGCTGTTGTCTGCACCTCTGATGCCTGTGAGGAGACACCTTGTCCTTGCAGCACAGGGGCCTCATGGCCTCCTTGTCCCCAGCCAGGAACCTGGGAGGTGTTGGACCATAGTCCTGCCCTTGGCCTTGCACAGCCCCACATCACACTGTCCAGGAAGGGCCCTGGGCAACGTGGGAGGGAGAGGATCTGATTTCCCAGGGCTGGGGGTCAGGGCTTTACCCTTTGGTTAAAGAAACACAACCAGGTTTACTCAGCATCAGAGCCACCTTTACTGTGCTTTTCTTGACCTCCAGTTTTCTTCTCTAACCGAACCTGGATATTGTTTCTCAGTAGGTTTCCTCAGTGGGACCCATTAACATTACAGGAAACTTTGGAGTTTGAATCGGACTTTGACTTCTTGAGAAGTTTCATCACCTTCCTCCAGGGTCTGAGGTTCATGGTCTCAGCACCAAACCCACCATAGGGGTCATTAAAGTGCCTTGGGCTGCTCCTGTGCTGCTGAGCTGGGCTGGGCTCCTGGGACACAGGGAGCTCATGGCAGCGGCAGCGCTGCAGAGAGACAGCTCTGCCCAGGAGCAGCTCCTCTGCACACGCAGCAGGGCTGAGGGCTCTGCCTGCAGCACCGAGGGCACAGGAGCCAGGCACAGAGAGATTAAAGGCAATGTGGGGTGGCTGGTTGCTGAGGATTCAATGAGACAACTCTTCACAGTGCTAACATGGTAAGTCTCTGGCTGTAGGACAATGCAGCTGCATTTCCTGGAAGGAGACCCTAAGCTGGTACATCCCACAATTTACAATTTATCTGTCAGGTCTCTCTCACAGTATCTCTGTTGTAGAGGAGAAGAACACACTCCAGAGCAGGGCTTTCCCTGCTGCACTGTCAGAGGGACAGGGAATGATGACAACTTCTGCTGAGGGTGACTGCAGGGGGAGCACCCAGGGGTGCCCAGGGCTGTCCTGCAGAGCAGGGTCCCTTTCTGGGGGAGATCCCCATGGTGCTGTGGGGACAAGCTGTGGGGGGAAGGAGCATCCCCGATAAGGGCAGGAAAGGTGCTTCTGCTGTGGAGAGGGTGCTGTGTGGGTCTGGGCTGCTCACAGCTCCAGGTCACCTGCAGGATTTTTCTAAGGCGATGCCCCAATGACAAGATCAATGCAAGGATTACCAGGCAGATAAGGAGCTTTCCTGAGCCTGTCTTTTCAGTTTCCAATCGCAAGGGTTGGGGGGTGCAGGAAAGGATAAAATGAAAATGAGCTCTCATGCTTAAACAAGTCACCGAGACTCCTGAACTGCAACTGTGAGTGATCAGTACATCTGCCAGAAGCTCATGCCATCCCTTCTCCACCCCTCTGCCTGTGCACAGCACCTGCATCACCTTGGCTGGACCCGTCAGCCTTAGTCTGACCTGTCCTGATTTCCAGCCTGCAGACAGGAAGATGCCCCCAGGCAGTGCCCTGTGAACAGGCAGGATCTGTAGGGCCAGGGGGAGGGCACAGAGGGTGGGATGGTCTGTGAGCACTGACAGGGAACAGACATGGACAGGGAAACACCTCCCAGGGGAGAATCTCCAGGCAGCAGGGAAATGATCAGAAATGAGAGGAAACCGTACCCGGAATTGTTATGGGAGGGAGAAGAGAGAAAAGTCCCTGTGACCCCCTGCAGGTCAGATCCCTCCTGTGAGCAGCCCCCTGGCCTCCTGTCCCACCCAGCAAAGCCTCTGCCCTCAGGGCCGGGGGCTCCAAGGCATGAAGCAGCTCCTGTGCAGCCAGAGCTCCAGTTCCTCTGCAGAGCACAGGGGCTGAGAGCAGCTGCCCGGCAGTGTTGGTGTCTGGGAGGTGGCTGCACAGCTGGGGAAGGGTGACGCTGTCTGAGTGCCCGGCTGCCTCTGCCCTGGCCTCTCTCACACCCACCCTCACTGCATTTTCCTCCTTGCTCCCCTGCTCTGGGTCACTGCTGTTGGGATCTTGTTCTTGCTGTCAGGCTCTCTGGGGATGGCAGTTTCAGCTGCAGAGTCACAGCCTGATCTTGTGGGTCCTTTCCTGCAGGTGTGTCCATGGGCACACGTGTCCCAGCTTTGCTCTGACCTGTGGGCTGTGGGCAATGCAGTCTGTGGGGCTGGGGAATGAGCTGAGTCTCCCTCAATCAACTGCCATCATTAGGACTCTTGGCTGTCTTGTTGATGTTTCCTTCCAAGCTATGAGCTTCCCTCCAGGCTGCAAACCTGTCCTACAGCATCTCTGTGTTATCTGAAAGGCCCATGGAGAAACACAGAGATGCTACAACAGATAAAATGCTGTTTGGTTTGTGAAATGAGCTGTGTCTGTCCTGGGCTAAACGTGGGGTGCTGAGACCTTAGGAAAAGTTGGGACCTGTCATGGTCTGAGGTGGATCCCTCTGCTTTCAGCAGTGCCTGGTGGCTTTTCAGGGTAACATGGGAGTGTGATCAGCCCCCATCTCAGAAAGGTGCCAGCCCAGGGCAGCTGGAGCAGGACAGAGGGACAGAGCAGCTGCCCTCACTCTGCACTGACCCACAGGCACCCCTCAACATCTCTGTTCCCTATCACTGGGAAAGCAAGTGCTGACAGCCCTTCTGTGTTAGCAGAACCAGGACAGTCCCCACCGTTCCCGTGGCCCCACTTCTGCAGAGCTGCTCTAACTTATCGACGGCCCATGGG